>JH430340.1:1896-15541 GCA_000239455.1 Strigamia maritima | reverse complement strand
TATCGTACGCGTACGTAACGTACGCGTAATTGGGCTGCACGTAATTAAATTTATATTATATTATTTAATTACGCGCAGCCCAATTACCTCTAATTTCCAAAACACAGAAATTTTTCTGTTTCTGAACTTCACTGCAATACTGAGTTGCTTAGCAACTCATTGTTGGAGCGAATACTTCCTTGGGAATTACGACCCTTCATCATAGTAAAACGACCCTTTGTTGACATTCCTGAGTTCATTCATAGATTTTTAATTGTTGTGGCTCTTAGTAAAAGAACCACAACAATTAAAAATCTATGAATGAACTCACAAATGTAAACAGAGGGTCGTTTTGGGAGCCACGCGTTTTGGAAACCACGCGTTTTAGGAACCACGCGGAATAGACACTATTACACGCGTAATTGGGCTGCGCGTAATTCAATTTATATTTTTATATTATTATATTATTTTATTTATTTTATTTTATTTATTAAAAGAATTTTATTTTAAAAAAAGGCCACGCGGAATCGAAACATTTTTTATTTATTTTTTATTATTCATTATTATTAAAAATTTACACAAATTCCGCGCAAGCAGAATAGCAACTGCGCGAAATACACGTATGCGGAATAGAAATCCCTAAAGCAAAACAAACATTGCGCGCAACTAAAATTCTTAGGGGCGCATTTAGTACTGCGCGGAATTCGCCTGCGCGGAATTAGTCAGCGTCGAAACTTGCGATACAAATGAAGGATATAGGGTACTTTTGTACATGGAGAAGCAGCTTGACAACATTGTTAAATGTTGTTGTCATGAAGATGTTAATTACTTATCTGAATTGGCAGTAGATGTTACATTTAAGTGCTGATCATTTTTTGTTCTTGTCACAACTTATCGACAAACTAAACTTCTTGTAAAAGAAAAGATCTATCCACCACCAAGACTAGGTCCAATAATGCTGCTGACATAGTTAAGGTAAGATACCTACGATTTAACAGTTTACGTAATTGGAATTTAATGTTACTTTTCAGGATATATTTGCAAAACCAAGCGGATTATTTTTTTGTGATAGTTCTGAAGGTTTTTTTAATAAATTGCATGTTTTGGAAACTACTTGGCAAAACAAATATGAAGAATTCAAGATAAAGTGATTTACATTATACTTTAATTCATGCAAGGCAAGTGTTCTGCTGAATAAATCATCAACAAAAGTAATGACTGAAATCAAATTAAGTAGTACCCCATATATAAACAACATGTCAGAATATTTAAATAACTGCATAAAAGTGTGGCACGATTTTAAGTCATGTCAGATTGACAAATTCATTATTGAAATGCACGATTTGGTTGAAGCAGATGAAAATGAAGAAATATATGCTTTGTTCAAACGCTTGCCCATGTAGCACACCGCCGTCGATTGCGACGGCTGTGACGGTCTCGAATCCCGTAGTTTTATGAACTGTAACTATGGTGCACTGAGTGTACCAAAGTTACAGCAGATTTTACATAGACATGAATAAAGTGAGTTTATTTAATGTTTGGGATGACAGATGAGATCCAATAGTAGCTAAGTAGACTTTATAGCTCTACTTAGAGACTATGATACAAGTATCTGTATATGGTCAAGGAATGACCAAAGAGGGCGCTAGCGCGACCCTAATGATTATTCCTAATAAATATAATATTTGTGGTAATAAGATATAAACTCTATGTAAATCATAGAGTTAATTATGCTTATATTTTATCACTTGCCCTGATTGAAATATGTAAATATTTCAATAATGGATAATTTTATATTATCCTCGATACTAGAGAATGATGTCATGATGAACATTTCATCATGACTCATCCCCTATCGGATTATCTTGTCATAATCCCCTTATCAGTGATAAAGGGATTAGACAAGTATAAAAAGCCATACAAAACAGGAAGTAGAGCTTCTTGCGGATTTGACATTGATACTGATATTGACCTATGATTATTTGCCTTTGTGCTTGATTTACATTGTAAAAATTAAGCCTTTGGCGCCTCTGATTTATGAGGCAAATATGAGGCCAGTGAAATCAGTTATGCATCCGCTTATATACCCGCTTACGCGGTTATACCAGATGGCTGCCGAGATCGAGTGGCCAGTGGGCAAGACAGCCGGACTACAGTCGACAGGACCTTCATGCCCGTAACATACTTGGTAGCTTCGAAGACGCAGCACAGGACCTGGCCGACCCGTGAGTAAAGTAATGTCTGTGTTATCGTTTCTCCTCTTTCATGGCCTGGGGCCACTTTGTGTAATAACGCGTCGTGCAAGACGCGGAATTGCGGCATCGAGATCGATGGCGCACACAAGGTTCATTAGGCGACATTCGGACATACAGATCACCGAGTGATCCGTAACCATTTTGGCACCTAAACCGCCGTGTGATTGGAATGGTTTAACCATTGGCGGGAATCAATTTGCACCTCTTTTCTTGGGTCAAGATTTAATGTCTTGGTGACAACATGTGTTGGTCTAAAGTTTAGATCAATTCATGTTAGCTTTGTGACGACCATATTGCAAAGTCAACGTCGATATTCAGATCGCTAGGACTAATTTCTCCAACGTGCTTGCCAAACCACGTGGTAGATCGGAAACAATGGAATAAACTTTGTCGTAAGATATTTATTCAAGTGTAACAATAAAGAGTAACTTAAACCTGAAAACTAGTGTTAATATATTTTAATCTGAACTCATTGCGACTTTGTCTCGGTACTATATGCATTTCAGACGGTAGTATCATGTAAAGTTGCCGACTGGAATCGATATATTGGAAGATATATCGATGGCCAAGTCATCTCGTCACACGTGGAGGTCCCACCGAGATTATTGTTGTTTTGGTTCTACATTTCTGAATGGAGAATCAGGTGAGTTTTGATTGAATTCATCACTTTTTTGGTTTATTGCTTTTACCTATCTATTTTGGTGAAAAGTTGTTGAAATATCGAATTATGCATGTAATTCGATCTCAACAACATCCTAACACGACTTTTGATCTAATTTTGTAAGAAAAATAGATGTTAAGTTGATAGGGATGAGATTTTGACATGAATTTCTAATTTATGTCGACATCTTATCAATACACTTTGGCAAAGTTTTCATGGTTTTATGCTTTTTTCTATTTTCAGGATTCCTCAGCAGCAGTGAACTTCTAGTATGGACCTGTATTCGAAATACAAGTTATACTTCAAGCCACTACTGGATCTATTCATTTATTTTTTATCTTAATTTACAAGTTTTGTAAAAATTTGTATTTTTTGAGTTTTAAATAAAGTAAAACTTTATTTTATTTTATCATGCTTATGTTTTATTTGTAATAAAATATGGGATGGTAATAAAGAATAAATAGTTTATTGTGTTCAAATTCGATTTTGTCTAGTTTCATGAGATAAATGAAACTAGTTAATTTCGAAAATAGGGACAAAACTTTGAAAAATTATTTGAGATCGACTTGGTAATGTTTCTGTCGCCGAATTTGGTCCAAATAAATGTCAAAATTATAAATAATGACGTTTTGCGCACAAACCGTAACATTTGTGCAACATAAACGCCACATTGGCCGAGAATCGATCAAATGTGAACACGTATGGTGTACACATTCGGTCAAAAGCGACCAATAGCTGGAAAACGTTCCATAGGCTGATATACATTATATAAACTGTGGTGATGCTGAGACAAATCATAATTCATCTTAACATCATCGCAGCAGACTAGAATTCCGAATAGTGACCAAAACTATAAAAAATTCGAATTTTGTATAAAAACCTAAGAACATGGAACCGAATCGAAATGAGGAATCCGAAAAGAAACTTGAGGCAGCAAAAAATTACTTATCCGATGAGCAATTTCAACTGCTATTAAGTGCCATCAGTTAATCCGTAAATGTTGGGGCATCAACCAGTGCCGCCAACCCGAATATACCAGCGCAAAACACCGTGCCCAATCCTAGGAACAGGGTGGACACAGATTTCAACTGGGAAGGGAAAATGACGGAAAAGATGGTGGAAAAAGTACGAAAAATGCGGCTTACCGATCCGGAAATGCGAGAAACGGCTCGGTACAACCGCTGGTTGCAGTCTGCCCGACGCACGGGATGGATTGCAGCCAAGGAATCGGGTTGGGAACCCACCAACTCGAAGAATGGGTTTAAAACGGCAAAGAGAAGCCAGACTTCGCGTCTGAACCGACGAGAATCGACTTCTCTATACCCGAAAAATCCAAAAAGGTTGCAAAAACTAGCAAATCCTCTACTGCAGAGGACAAGCCAAGAAAAGCAACCTACTCATCTGGTTCAGGTAAGGGTTCTAAAGCAGAACCCAAACCTGAAAAAGAGAAATCTGCTATTCAGTTACTCGATGAGCAACTGAAGGCAGAAAGAAAGGCGCAGAATTATGCTCATGTCGTTGCAAAACAAGGTCAGCTAGTAAAACAGGCCAAGATTTACGACGACGTAACCAAACCAGCGGCCCCTACTACCACACATGTGGCATGTCCGTTTTGCGGCGGAAGTAGGTGGACGATGGGATTCAAAAATGAAAACCATCTCCTCCCACGTGCCAACTGCAATGGACGTCGCCTTGTTCCGAGGGAAACTCCTTGGAATGAGACGGTGGCCAAATATGTGGTTAAAAGCCCGTTTACTCTTCGAGAACGACCCTGGGCTACATGTCCAAGATGTAGAATTAATTTCAACAAGCAAGGACAAGCCATTGTATGGGATCCTAGGGAAGTTAGATGCAAGAGTGATGGACCTCACTTGCTACCGCCAATGGAAGAGTGGGTTCTCATGGAAGAGAACCAGCTTCCCTTGAAAATCAGGAAGCAAGAGGTCAAATCTACCGCAACAGACACCTCTTAACCTATGGAAGTAGAAAATGAACAAGTTTCCATTCCTGTGAAAGAGCTGGTGAAAACTGTTGCAAGGAAACCGACTGATGGGACCAAGGGAGACATGAGCTCTGCCATCACCCCACCACAGTCGGTTATATGTTCTCCTCTAGTATTTTTGGGACCAAAAGTACAAGTGGAGAAGAAGGTGACCAAACCCCCTTCTTTGGACGAGCAGAAAGCTCCTTTGCCAAAACCATCGGAGACTTCTGAGAAACCAAAAAAGAAGAAGGCCACCAAGCCAAAAGTGGTCAAGACTGAGGTGAAGAAGAAAGATTCTACTTCACCCCCTCTCCCCCACCTGGGGCACCATCAACTAGTTTGGCCAAATGAGTATTTAGCTAATATTAGTTGTAAAGTTGTTAGTTTGAATGTGTGTTAAAGTTTGTTTTTGTATGTTTTATGGAAGTTCCAGTCTCTCTTTAGAGACTTAATAAATAAATTTTATCATTATTTTGAAAAAACTACTTGTACTTTATAAGAAATACAACGAAAATATTTTTTATAGACTTTATTGTTTTATTTTCGACAGTCTTTTGTACGAATTTATTTCATTAAGGTAAAGGAAAAATGTGTATCTTTTATCCCCGTGTTATTATATTTGGTGGATACTGCTAATTTAAGTTGGCAGAACACCTGAAATTAACACACAAACAATGATTTGTGTATATTTGGTCATTTGGTGTGCTGAAAATTCAACACACTCATTGTCAAAATAATACATGCAATAAAAATAAAATTTGGAAATTTTACCTAAAAATAAGGTGAAAACCTGGTTAAATTATCAGGTTTTATCCTTTAAATAAAGTAAAAATTACCTGTCACTGCCTCTATGACGTGGGAGGATCGTGGCATCGTCGTACGATGAGTTGCGGCGATCCGCAGCCAAACCGCAGCTTTGTATGGCACACCGTCTGTCTCAAACAGCCGTGCGCGCCTTACCACTGCCCCACCCGTGCTCTTCGGCCCGCAAAATGTCGTGCAGGAAAGCCCGAACAAAAGAGCGCAGGAACGGCCGCCGCCCTGCTCGCGATGGCCGTAATGGTGATTTCCATTTTTGCCCCGTAGTATGCCGTGCAGCAAACTCAGGGGCAGCAACAAAGGAATCAAGTACCCATGCTTACACTGTCTGAGGACGCAAATTTCATCACCGGCTGGCGCTGAAACTCGCGTCTATCGTTAATAGACGGTTTTTGGTGGTTTTTGGCCCGGAAAAGCCGAAATTTCGTAGTTTGACTTTATAAACAACTAGAGTTCGATAATCTGGATTGATTTGAGTAAGGTTTGGATAGGATTCAGCCAATACGAAAATTAATTTTCTCGATCGACCGTAGACGTGCCAATTCATACAAATCAAACAAAAACCTACTATATAAGCAGAACTTAAACTTTATGATTTGAGAAAGAGGTAAAGCTAGACCTGATAGGTGTGTAGGGATAAGACACGGGCAAGGATCCCACTTATACGCGGTAGGACAGGCCTTTCCTGTAGCGGAAGATCCACTCTATTCCCCGTCCCGGCCGTCTTCTGCACACTGAAGCGTTCGAAACTTGAACTCGATCTCATGCGCGATCATTTAGGTTTAAGGCACATAGAGCGAAAGTACTTGAATAACGGGTACTTATATACAAAATTGAAGCTAGAAATAGCCAATTTTGTTAAATTTTTCTAATTTTTAGAATAAAAAATGAAATAAATTTTTATTTTTTGGTTTGAAAAAATGTAGAAGTGATAAGACGACATGTAAAACATATCCAATTATCACTTTAGAAAATTATAAAATCTTTTTTTCTGAAAATTCATGTAAAGAAGTTATGAACATAACTTCTAAATAGGAATAAAAAAGAAATAAAGATAGGAATGAATTACAGTTTGAGAAAATACTGACAAATCTAGTCTGCCAGTTTTACAATTCTCAAAAAACGCGATCAAGTCTTAGAGATAAGTAAGAATATTAGTCTAAAAATGAGAAGTTACCGACAAACTTAATTTTTGACGGTTTTATACTCCTCAAAATAGATAATATGAGAAACTTATGGATCTAAAATACAACTGCTAGATAGAAGTTGCGTCTAATTCGAGATTAAGCGTCTTACTAATTTCTAAACACAGAAAATATTTTAGGATCACAAATAAAATAAAAGTGAATCAGATGGGTTCATAAGTAGAGGAATGTTTTATTTGTTGGTATTTTGGTGGTCCCAGTTGTGACCTTGTGTTGAGAATTTGTTCAGTGGCATCAAAGGGAAATGAATGAGAGTAATTTCTGTTGTAAACACTGTCCAAAAGGTCAGCCAGGTTATCAAGGAAGGACAAGAGAAAGCCCAGCAAGTAGAATGTTCTAACACAGAATCGCATCAGACTCAAAAAGATTTTGTTAGTATGGATTCATTGTAGAAGTTTATTTTATTTGTTAGATTTTAGTAATTCCAATTGAGGATAGAGCTCTCAAGAATTTTACTAGATTGTCGTGGCCCACAAGTTTAGTAAGTGGTGCTGAGTGCATCATAGTTTGGCGTCAAGATTTGACGCAGAGCTATACTAAAAATGCGCCCGGTACCAGTATTCCGCGTGACCCCAAGAAGGATGAAAGAATTTTGACGGATGGAGTATGCCAATACATGATCATGCTGATGGATAAAAAGATTTATTGGCTTTCAGTGAGGAAGTAAATTGGAATAATTTACTTTCAAACTGAAACTTTTCAAATGGTTTTGATTATAACCAAAATTCTCGAAACACGTGTTTATGGAAATAAAGACAGTTCGAAAAAAAGGGTTAAGAAAAGCAATGTTCATACCACGTGGAGAAAAGCTAGCAATTCAAGATTGCCAGTCTTACTGTTCTCACAGGTTGAAAGTGCAGAAAAACCAAGAATTTGAAGAAAAAGAAAGAATTTTCTAAAGTTTTAATTTGAAATAGAATTAAAAAAGGAAAATGATTTCTACCGATAATAGGGTATTGTTAAGTGTGAATTTTAGTTCAAGAACTCACACTTGGAGGACCCTAAAGTCACGTATCCAAAATGCTACCCGCACTGGATTGGCCAAAGATTGGAGATTGTGACTAATCACCAATCAGTGACCAGCACGTGTGCCCTGGCGGGAATTTCAAAGTGGATCTGTATATAAACCATGTGCAGTGTGGACTGACTTCATTCCCCACCTTGGAGACCCACCAGACGACACGAGAAGCCATTTTGAACGTTTGTACGATCGATTGTCGGTAAACCATGTGCAGTAGCGATAAGTATTGGTAGAAGTTACATTATTGTTAATAATTAATTCTTGTTCTTTGTTGAATAAGTGTTTGGTTAAATAATTGTGTTTCCTTTTGACTTTTATTTGGATTTAGAGAAAGAATAATTGTGATGAATTCTAATTTGGACAAAAATCAGAAAATGTCACAAAGAAATTTGAATGTTGACTCCAGTAGTGAGGAAGAAGTGATTTCTGATGAAGAAACAACTAACCCCCCAACTACTGAACAAGGCAACACTGTTCTCATTACTACAGAACAGGCTGCCTTAAATGGATTTTGCAACTTTCATGGCTTGAATCCAGACTGTTTTGGGTGTCTTGCTGATGCCCGGAAACATGTAAGGGATTTGAAGGCCGAGAAATTAGCTGCCGACATAGCAGCTGGCCATCAAGTGTCAACATCAACGGTTGACCTGACAGCCAGTCCTATGGTTGATAAGGCACTAATAAACTTCCGCAACAAGTTTCATATGAATCCGAGTCATTTTGAAACGTTACAGGAGGCAGAAGCCCAGTTAGAAAAGCTAAGAGCTCCTGAATCAGTTTCGAAAAAAACTGGTAACACGGACTTCAGGCAACTTTTCGACCTGTGTAGACGATACAGTCTATCCATGTCGGATTTTCGAACTGCTACACAAGCCCAGGCATACATAGATGCAAATGGAATGGTTGAAGCAGCTAGAGGGCAAAATCATGGAAACACATCTCAATCAGGGACAACTGGTTCTTCTCCCAGAATAACCATTGACCCAGAAGAGATTAAGTTGCAGGAACTCAGGACATTTTTCTTTCTGAACCCTAGGGACTTCCAAACTTTGGAAGAAGCTCTGGTACATTTAGAAAGCCTGAGATTGCAAAGAGATAAGAGTGAGGACAAAGAAGTCAATGTACTCATTTCAGAGCAGAACCCGGCATACCAATCAGAGGCCTACTTTGATTATTGTGCCAGATTCAATCTCGAACCAGAGGCATTCATCTCAATTCATAATTTGAGATTGCATCTGAGATCTTTTATTCTTTCCACCCAAGCTTAAGCAGAGGACTTAAACTTGGATAGGAGAAGTGAAAGGACACTATTACCACCTTTGGCTTTTCGCCATATGGTGATAATGAAAAAGGGAGCTAACACCCTGCCAAAGACGCCAGTTGAAGCTCCCAATCCAGTACGAAAACTGTTTGAAAAAACTGTTGAAAAAAAGTAAGAAAACAGCAGGGTCAAAAGGGAATGCCAAAATCAGCACCCCTCTAGACAAATATGTGCAACCAACAAGGAACCAGCCATCAAATGGTGGGTTTCATGCTGATAAACTACGTACTCCGCAGAGGAACCAACAACCATTGTTGACTACTCCGCAGTCCAAGGGGTTCAGTAGACAAGCACCATTTTGGGTCCCACCTACTAGAACAGCAGGTGTGAAACAGAATAGAGGATATGTAGATCCCAATATGGGGGGATCTAATAACTCCTCCAATCCTTCAGGTTGTGGATTAAATGATCACCAACAAGTGGATGCGCAGATTTCTAGTTCATTCGCAGAGCTGAAAGAGCTAGTTCATGGTGCACCTCGATCTCGTAAGCCATTACAAGATGAAGTGCGAATGAAAACAACGAATATACCAGAATTCTCGGGTAAAAGTGATAGCTGTGTACAATTTATAGAAATTGTAGAGAGCTTTGTTGAAACCCAAAACATAGACGACAACCTCATGGTACATAAGGTTGTTGGTTTCATGCGCGGACCAGCCAGGTACTGGTATCACCAATACCTGGATGAGTTCACTTGTTGGAAAATCTTCAAAAGTTTGTTTATTTCAAGATTTGATGTCCCAATGAGACAACGAATCCTGACAGTTCAAAAGATGAAGCAAGAGCCAAAAGAATCGCTATTCTCATATGCTGTAAGGTTTTTTGAAGCCTGGATTCAGCAGAAGAGAGTAAGCGATGACATGGCGGGTTGCATTTTTGTGCAGGGCGCCACGGAGACTGATCTTCTGCGCCTGGAGACATTTGATTTGACCGACTTGACGATCACTCAAATTCACCGGCACATATGTGACCATAAAAATAAGTTTATTGCAGGAATCCATATATCTGCTAACCCAGAAGAACAAAGTGATAATAAGTCTTCTGTAACAGATAATGCGATTTTCCTGCCTAAACAGAAGTCTAAACAAGGTGTTAAAAGCCTTCAAGTGACAGATCCTGATTTGAGTGAATCAGAATCATCCACCACGGAGGAAGATGCTATCTTGCAAGCTGTGTCGCAAGCATTGCAGAAAAGAACATCGCACCCAGACAAGAAGGACGGAAACAAATTTTCCATAGAGTGCCACTTTTGTAAGAAAAGTGGACATATGAAGAAGGATTGTTATGCCTACTGGAAGACAGAGGAATTTAAGACAAAAAATGCCTCTGCTACTGGTCAACCCATTGCCAAAAAGCCTAAACTCGAATCTGACTCACAGATCGACAACAGCTTTAAGAAAGAAATTAAAGCTGAGGTCGCCGATGTGGGAAAAAGGATAGATGACCTAAAGTCAGACATAGATCTCAAACTGAAAGACTTCCTCTCAGGTGAAATCTGCAATGGCTAAGGTGCAGACCAAGGAAAAGGCTGATCCAAAAAACTAGTTTTGGAGGGAGTAGATGGTGCAAATTGACTTCCTCCCAAATCAGTTGAAGGGATTCCCATTGCCACCTGTGCATCTAGCGCAACGGGAGGAGTGGATGAAAACTTGAGACAGATGGAGATTTCACTAAAAAATCTCACTATCTCAAATGGAACATTCAATCGGGGTAGCTTTGCTAAGTGGCTTAGGAAGCGACCTGAAAAGAATGAAAAGAGAATGAAAGGCTCATCTCAGATAAAGCATGTTTTCTGAAGTGCCTCGATGACTCTAACGACAGCCCACGTATGCCTGTTGTCATAGGTGGACTGAAGTGCAATGCCTTGATGGATTCAGGAGCAACGCAATGTTTCATAGAGAAGATTTCCTCTCTGAAACTCGTTGTAAACCGGAATATGTTCAAGAGCCACCCCGGAATATGAAGGTACACGCTGTTGGTAACATTCTTAAACCGGTGGGGCAGGTAACATTGTGTATTCAATGGGGTGGAGATCAAATGACCCCCATGACTTTCTATATACTTCCTGCCAAAACCTGTGGTCTGATCATTGGTCATAACTTCATGAGAAGAGTTGGCCTTTTACCAGATGCACATGCAGGGGAATTTCGATGCAAATTTATTCCAAATTTGATCATTCCTTATGCACCCGATGGGTCTCCCCCAGTTGAACCTAAGGTGAATTCCTTATTAATGAATACGGAATTAAACCTGGATTCACCAGACTGGGATGCAACACTTGTTGATGGGAGTAACTGTGACCCCCAACAACGACAAATGCTGAGAGAAGTGTTAGCAGAAGTAAAAGCAGTTTTCAGTGAGAAACCTGGTTGTACTCACCTAACAACCCATAGGATTAGGTTGAAAGAAGGTTCTAAGATTCTTAAGAACCCGTATCGTCAACAAATCCACAAAAGAAGTCTATTATGCTTAGGCTCGTGGAAGAACTAGAAGAACTAGGTCTTGTTGAGCCATCAAATAGCAAGTACATCAGTCACCCAGTGATTGTTGCCAAACCTGATGGGACTTATCGAATGTGCATCGATTACCGGTGGTTGAATGCAATCACCGAAATTGAAGCAGTTCAGATGCCTAGCATTGATATGCTTTTACACCAGTGTGAAAAAGCAAAGTTTTTTACTAATATTGATTTAGTAAAAGGCTACTATCAAGTGGCAATGGCTGATGAAGATAAGTGTAAAACTGCATTCTACACACCCAAAGGTATATACCAGTTTACTCGTATGCCCTTTGGATTGTGTAATGCACCTAACACTTTCCAAATGCTCATGGAAAGAGTATTGGAGAAACATTTGGGAGACTTTGCTGCCGTATATTTGGATGATGTTATCATCTATTCAAATACATGGGAAGAGCATATGGAACATGTTAGGTTGGTGCTTGAAAAAATTAAAGCAGCCAACTTAACTGTCAATGCTAAGAAGTCAAAAATTTGGAAGAACAAAATTGAAATTCTTGGGCCATCTTATAACTCCTCAGGGACTTAAAGGAGACCCAGACAAGATTTCTGCCATCCAAAAGTTCCCAACGCCAACTTGTGTCAAAGAAGTGCAACATTTTCACGGAATGACAAAGTTTTTCAGAAAATTTATTCCTGATCACGCCACTATGTCGAAACCAATCACTAAGCTAATGAGTGGTTCAGACAAAGACTTCAAGTGGGGCGATGACCAAGAGGTTGCCTTTAACAAGGTTAAAGACGCCCTCTGCAAAGATGTGGTATTAACAATGCCAGACTTGACTAACCATTTGTCATTTTGACGGATGCGTCCCATGTTGGACTTGGGGCGGTACTCTGTCAGGATGAAGAAATGTGGAGTGAATCCAAACAGGGGATGGTTATGGTACCACGCCCTGTTGCATTTGCAAGTCGAGTTCTCAGGGGAGCAGAAGAGAGATATTCTACTCCTGAACTAGAATGTTTAGCCGTGGTCTGGACAATCGACAGATTCCGCCCATATCTCGAATATACAACATTCATTCTAGAGTCAGACGCCCAAGCACTTAAGTGGTTGATGTCGACTCCGGTACCATCTGGAAGATTTGGACGCTGGGCAGTGAAAATTCAGTGCGGAGCATTCCAAATCAAGTACAGGAAAGGTAGTCAAAATGCTGTGGCTGACGCCCTATCTAGAGCGCCATTACAGGCTTGTGACATACCAGACACTGACCATGTCGAACCAGTTGAGATCACTCAATTCTGGCCAAACTGGTCAGGGAATCTTTCCAACCCAGTGCAAAAAACTACTGAAAGATCAGCAGTTATATGCACTCCACAGTGCACTAACTGAGATTCTGAACGATATACCTCCTACTAGAGAGGAGATCATTCAAGCTCAAAAAGTGGACTCATTTTGTAGGAAATTGAGAAATCTCCTGAATACAAATGAGAATGGCCAAAAGGAACTGTGTAAGGCTTATAAAAAAGAGTCAAAGTATGAGCATTACACTTTCCGAGACTGGAAACATAAGTTGAGAGGATACATTCTTGACACCGACGAGAACGACGGTTCCAAAATGTTAGTCTTCTTTAACCCAACTTATGAGAAAGAACTGGATGACTCTGGTAACAGATTCAAAGCAGTTATTCCTCGGGCATTGGTTAAGAGAGCACTCTTCACCTGTCATGGACACCCTTTAAGTGGCCATGCAGGAAGGAGTAAAACACTTGACAGAGCCAAATTGTTGTATTATTGGCCTGGTATGGACCGTGACACACGCATTTATGTAAAAGCGTGTCGTCACTGTCAACAGTACAAGCCAAGTCAACAAAAGAAATGTGCCGGTCCTTACACACCACATAACATGACTACTCCATGGGAGGTGATGTGTATCGATTT
>AFFK01014808.1:0-11017 GCA_000239455.1 Strigamia maritima | reverse complement strand
GGGTGTGTGGATGTGTGGATTGTGTGGATGGTGGGGATGTATGGGGGTGTGTGGGGTGGAGGACTGCTTGGTAGTTGTTTGGTGTGGGTGAGTGTGTGGGGGTGCAGAGATGGTTTTTGTTGTATTTGGTTGTGGGTATTTTTTGAAGTGGGTGTTTTTGTTTTTGGACGTAGAAGAACGTTGGTTTCTGTGATTCTGTGTTTTGTTGTGTTGTTATTGGTTTGAATTTTTTTTGGTTGTGTGAATAGTGTTGGTGGTATTTGTTTGTGTGGCAAGAGCCAATTAAGGTGTGGACTCGATTATTACTTGGTGGTGTTGTTGATCTCATCACCTTGGATAGCCAGCTTACCAAACGGTATCATCAATGTCCAGTATACTAAAAAGTCAAATTGTGTAGACAGAATCACGCCATAGCAGTTTCTAAAGTAGAAAATAGGGGTTCCGTTCATATAAAATACAGACAAATTTCAGAAGTTTAATACAGTCTGTCAGCACTGGAATCAATATTCCACAGATAAGAAAGCAGATGCCGTCATTTGTGTTTCAGTCCTCATGTGAGGGGAAAAAAATTTGCCAACACTGTGTCTATGAATTTACATTGTATGTAACAGTAAAAATGACCAATTAGATTTTTCCTGGGAAGATGGTCTGGTCAAGTGACTACTTAGTCACACCACTTTGTTACTAAAATGAACAAGAATATAATCCCAAAATCTTCCATTGCAAACATGTTGGAAAATTAGTAAATTGCATCTATTTCAACAAATAAGGGTCATGTTTTTACAATGGTTGGATTGTTTTTGAACAAATTAAAACATTTTTTTCCTATTCAAGTAGTGACCGGAAACAAAAAAACCTGGAAAAGACCTTGATGCTACGATTTTTTTAAAATTTCTTCTCACCCTTGTAGTCAAGATCATTCAGGTGACTCGCTAACCCTATATTTGCTGAAAAAGATAGTCTTTATATTATAGAGAACTAGTGCCCTTTAAAATATACCTATTGCACGCCAGTTTACTATAATTTATAAAATAACAGATCAACGCCAATTTCAAATATATTTTATTACTTAGACCATTTCACCCTCTATAATACATAACCTACTCATGAATAACATCATTAAACACGAGCAAAACTCATCTATTCTTGACAGGAGTGAAATAAATAAAGGAAAAAATAAAAATTATTATAGTAAAATACATCGGTCGCAAGAAAATGTTCATTTCTTTTAAAACCCATAAACTTTCTTACAATTTTTTTAAAAATTCGTTGTAAATAAAAATGAAATTTTAAATATTTTTACGTATATTTTAATATATTATATTTTTGTATATACATATTTTTTTCAAATAAATCTTCTTACTCATCCATTGCAACAATTCCATTACCCTCCTTAAAACTACAACCCAAAAAAATTATTATACAAATAAAGAATAAATAATATATCATATCCATACCTTTCACAGTGAGATATCACTAATGCCGCCAATTCCTTTACTTTTTCTTGAACTGTTCCCCGATTAATGAGTTCATTTAATATTTCAATACCTTTCTCTTCTTTTATCAAATCGCAATATTTTTCGGCTAAAAAAAATCAACATTAGAAGCAATTTTTATAAATGGACATATTTATTATCTTACGGTAAACACATGTCAAATTGGCCAAAGCCCAAACTGCCCAATGTTGAGCTTCAGCTGTATGTTCGACATACAGTAATCGAAGAATTGGTTCAAAAGACCTATAATTAATATTCCGTTTCGTTTTAATGTCCCATCTTTCAATGGCATCCACCATTCTTTGCAATACATCTTCGCGCTTAGGACTCGTTATGTTCCAACTTTCTTTTCCATCTGATGCGATGTGAGAGAGAACACCAGCTGCGTTATAGCTCACTTCGATTCCATCACTCGTGCTGTCAAGCAGTTCACTGGAATTATCAAATTTCATATTTTAGTTACTGATATTATTACTACTTATAGACTTGGATTACCTAAATACTTTAATGAATTCTTCTGTCATCAATCTAGGACGAAGTTCCTGAACCTCAGCGACATTTCCTAGCAATCCCATCATGTTACGTAATAATTCCGCCTTATTTGTGAACATCTAAATGTATTTAAATGGTATATTATTTATATTGTTTTCAAAAATTGAATATAATATAGTAAATTACATGTAAACACTCCAAAAAGAAGGTCATGCCTCGACCTTCGAGAAAACGCAGACAATTCACAGGCGTTTCATCTAATAAATCATCAAAATAACAATAAATTATATTAAAAAAAATATGAGAATTATTTATTTTACCCGTGACATTCCACATAGTAGACCATGCAATCTCCATTACATCATCACACAGCTGTCGTTGTAAACGGCATTCAATCAAACGTAACATAATCTGACATAAAAATTAATTATTTACTGCATAGAAAACAGATAATAAACGAATATATTTACGTTTATAGCTCCCAAATCTCCTACAAGCTGCTTCTGAGTGCCGTCAACTTGACAAGCTAAACTGTTCAGCAAATATATACCAATTCGTTGCACGAAATCTTCCTGATCATCTTCAGACACAACGTGCAATAAGATTCGTACAAGTCGTTTGTAGTCAAATAACTAAACAAAAAATTTCATTTGTGTTAAAATAATTTTTTTAAGTAAAAATAATAATACCACATCTTGAGGAATTTTAAATTGACATAATGTTAAGCAACCATTTCTCATCATCTGAAACAACATCATCATCATTACTTTTTCCTCATAAAACTCTTTAAAAAAAATTTACCTTACAGTCGTATCAAGTGTGTGTTCACACATCGCGTCAAGAACTACTTTAATCAATTTATGGTTGATCTTTATATTAAAATGTTTCTTCTCTTCGCCTTTTAGTATATAAAATAAGGATGCACTGAAAAACAACAAATTAATACTTAATTTATATTACATAATAATTTTTGTTTACCTTCCCGAAATCTGTATGTGTTTATCTGTTAAATGCTTTTCCATAGCATTTAAGATTACCTATAAAAAAAATAATTTACAAAAATTTAATAAACATTTCGAAAAAAACCTACTTCTAGGGCTGCTTTCGCATTATAACACGTTTCAAACCTCACAATCTTAAACAAATCATTCAAAACCTTCTGTAGAATATCTGCCCGATCCAAATATGCATGTGCGGCCGTCAACGTCTGTCTCTCATTGGCATCGCCCGTGATTTTCTTAGCCGGGATGTGATGACGATGACACGCATTATGCGAAGTCCCGTACAACCCCAAGAAATCGAGCGGACTATTGACTCGATTCCTTAAACCCGAGATATCAGTGACCGCCGCCGTTGTCGGCCTAAGTGCCGCCCATTTAGTTGTAGTTCGTTCGTCTATGTCGGTATGGTCGTGTTCGGCGACCCCCGTACCCGCAAGATTGGTGCCGGAGATGTCCAGCGAAACCAAACGAGGTAAACTATCAACTATTTGTGTTAAAAGTTGATTAGGATTTCGATACACGCCATGTTTTTCGATGTGCTGAGAAATATCCAGATGACGTAATGTCTTCATTTGACAGATAGCATTGATCATGTTCTGCACTCGAGGTACATTGTAGAGCGTGAGAGAAGCCAGTTGTGTCATATGGGTTAAAAAGGACAACGATCCAAGATTGAAACATCCAGACAAATCTAGAGACTGGAGATGCTTGAGCGGTTTAAGTAAAATTGGAAAATATCCATCCTGCATCGGAACAGACATTTCGCGAAATATCAACTTTCTTAAATTCGGTGTCTTTAATATGCATCTAAAAAAAGAAATAAAAATCAAATAACTATATTGAAAAACTAATTTTCTTTAATTAAAAATTTTTACAATACCCCGAAGTGTTATTCGTCGATGACAAATGTGGTTCTGCTTGCATTTGTGCTAAAAGCACAATTGCATTGCTAGTAGCATTATCGGGAAAAATATGAACCGATGTTCCGACATTCAAAGATAACAAATCAGAACCAAATTCATTGATTAAAGTTAATGACTCTTCTGTTATTTTATCGCAATCGGATATATCGAGCTCTATAAGGTTGTGACGCAATACAACATCCAATCCTTCATCAGTTACGGTCGATTTTGATAAATTCACTCGTCGTAACCGAGTTGTGCGTGGATCTTTAAAAATGCGAAGAAAATCATCATCGATCGTACGACTATCTTGCTTCTGCGATGTCAACATGCGTTCGCATATTTCGTTCGGAAGAGTGATGCCTAATACAAATAAAAATATAAAATAAAAGAATAATAAAATTATCATTTGTATATCAGACGTGCCTTCACGTAGATAATATCGCTTGGTAGTGGGTTCAAAGTTGCAAAATGTTTCCAAATTCTGCACGCAAAACCGAGTGCTAATGTCAACTAATGAGTCCGGAGTGTTTCCATCCCACATTGACATTTTCGCTTTTCAATCAATTACCGCGTCGTATGATACGGTACCTAGAACAAGAGAATTAATACAAAGCGATTAAAGTACTTCCTTTGATTGTATCTCAAACTTTGAAATGTCAGTATAATGTCACGTTAATAATTAATTTAGTATATTTAGTCTTCTGTACGGCAAATTTATCAATAATAACACTTCAATTATGCCGTTTTTTTAAGTCAGTAATTTACCTACAGTTTCATGCAAGCAGTCGCCACTGGACAATGTTTTGGAAATATACTTCCGGTTCTGCGCGATAACACAAAACTAAAATCTGCGCATTAAGAATATTTATTTTTGTTTTTAGAAATATAATTGTAGAAAAAAAATGTTTTTGAAAACTTTATTATCACCATTTTTGTACCCTGTATAATATAGATAAGAGATTATTTTTTAACAAATCAAAGTGTAAACATCGCTCTGAACGTGGATGACGTCATGACATTCACGGCCATTCTTGTTTATCTCTGCACGGAAATGACGTTAAAATCAACCGGTTGAATAAAAATAGGAAATAAAGTATGCGCAGAGTTAAAGCCAAGACAAGCTAACGATGCCGCCTACTTAATCGTCGTTATTATTTTATATTTATGCTCGCGTTCAGTTTTCAACTTTTTCTACCCAACGATTGTAAAATATGATACCATAACTCATAATCATGGCTTCCGGGAATTATCGCGCAAGGTGAGAAAAAGTAAACTTAGTAATTAGACAAAAGTTCGGATTCGCAACTTCTTTATTCTGGGTCATGTGATTTTATTTATATTTATTATTTTATTTTATTTTATTTTTTAGGTTGAACGAATTCGAAGAGTGCATTAAAGCTGAAGAAATAGACATGAAAAAGTTAAGGACACTGTGTTTTCAAGGTTGGTACTGTATCTTGTCACTTGTCAAAAGTGAAGCTAGAATTTCAGCTGATGTGTGATGTCACGTGTTTATATTTTTATTATCTTTGAATAATAGGGATCCCCGATGAACAAGGAATGAGACCACTATGTTGGAAGGTATTTTTATACATATGATTTACGAATATTTTAATAATAAAAAAATTGTTAAAATTTATGTTGTTCAGCTTTTACTCAATTACTTAAATGGCAATCAATCACTTTGGGCTGACCATCTTCAAAAGCAGAGGTAAAATTGGATTAATTAAATTATTATTGCACAATTTCTTATTTTTATTTTTATTTTTCAGACAACTCTACAATCATTTTGTTGATGAAATGGTATTTACTCATTCGAGTGAGATTGACGATGCCAGTCCGGAAAATTGTTGTGGCGATCATGTGAGGATTATTTAAAGAAAAATTAATTTTAACATTAAATGAATGGAATATTATCATTTTTGAAGCCTCTTAATCCGAATCCTGATAGTAAATGGCAAAAATACTTCAAAGATAATGAAGTTTTGTTACAAATTGATAAAGACGTCAGGTATATAAGTAAAAAAGTGCTCGTATTCGATTTATTCAATTTTATCATTTTATTTCAGACGTCTTTGCCCTGACATATCATTTTTTCAACAAGCAACCGAATTTCCTCACGAGAAAATAACTGTTTACAATCATTTGAGATTGCACAAAAGGGTTGAATTTTCAGTGCTCAATTATGCGAATGTTACTAGAAAAGGTCTAGGAATGTCTAAAGTAAGTAGAGAAATCAAATTAATGGGCAATTTAAAATTTTTGTTTTTATTATTTCAGTTGACTTTAACGACAAAGAAAACGAATGAAGAATACCTACCGCTTCCGGAAGGCCAAGAAGCGCATTGGGAAGTCGTAGAACGAATTCTGTTTATCTATGCAATGTTAAATCCTGGACAAAGTTATGTACAAGGAATGAATGAAATTGTTGGACCAATTTATTATACATTTGCATCGAACCCGAACAACGAATGGCGAGGTTAAAAAATATTAATTAGAAAAAAATGTTTATTTTGATTGTAATAATATATTTTACAGAGTTTGCTGAAGCGGACACTTTTTTCTGCTTTACCAACTTGATGTCTGAAATTCGAGATTTTTTTATCAAAACACTTGACGATTCTGACTATGGAATTGTTGGATTAATGAACAGACTGATGAACGCAGTGCGTGAGAATGATTTTCAGTTGTGGAAGCAATTAGAGCAACAAGAACTGAAACCTCAGTTTTTTAGTTTCCGGTGGCTCACACTTTTACTTTCGCAAGAATTTCCACTTCCAGGTTGAGTGAACAATGAAATCTATTGTCAAATTAAATGATTTTTTTATTTAATAATTTTTTTTTAAATTTAGATGTTATTCGGGTTTGGGATTCTCTGTTCGCTGATGAGAAAAGATTCACATTTTTACTCCATGTTTGTTGTTCCATGTTATAGTAGGTTTTTTATGTTATTGTTTTTTATGGTTTTTTAATATATATTTATGTTTTACGTAGTGTTTTACGTGACAGAATCTTAGGAAGTGATTTTTCTACGAATATGAAAATGCTACAGGTCAGTCATTATATTTTTCATTTCTGTCGCTAGGTAGGGTTTAGTGCATTTAACCTTGGCATTAATATCATTAGATGGCGCCATGATCGTATTTTTATTACTCAATTTTCTCCTGTTAATATTTTTTTTTTTATAAAGTGGAATATAGAAAAACTTACAAAACACCAAAAGCATTTACGAAATTTATTAATTAATGAGTTTTTTTTTTAAATTTTGTTGGGACGAGCATATTCAATCACTTCGATTAATCAAATCCGTAAAACAAATGAAAATTAATCACACATGATTGATTATCCCATGTGTGAAGCTGTTTTTTTCTTTTTTCCCAATTTGATTTTTGAATTGAAAAAAAAAAATCAATACGGCTGCAATGAAACTGTAGCCATTACCCTTTAAGGCCCGCAACAACAATAGGGGTAGATTTGATCAAATTTCTTTCTCCTCATCAGTTTCCTCGCCACTTAATTGAAATTCAAAGCCTCATCCATTGCTGTGACCAATATAATGGATGAATAGATGTGTATGTGACTCAGTTTGGTCACCATGTTGTGATCGTAATCTGAAAGCGCCACGAGGAATGTAGTGGACGTGAGCTGAATTATGGATGATGATCGCGGATGCCCTTCTTCCTTGCTCCTACGTCCAGCTGTGGATTTTAACTTTGTATGTGTTTGTCGGTCTCCATGGGGGATTTTGACCACATTTGGAGTAGGCACTTTTGATTTTTGTTACCTGAGATGGTTTTCGGCTTACTGTTCAGCCGCCATCTTTGAATTTTTCTCTAGGGTGGAGTATGATGTATGACATGAATTTTTCATCGCGAAATAACCGTTTTCACAATTTTTTTTTTATAAAAAAAAAATTAAGAAAAAGAATAAAATTTATTTATGTGAATATTTCTTAAAATGTAGCAATTTTTTGAAAATATTTTAATTTTTTTTACTTATTTTTTAAAATTAAATCAGTTTTTAAATGTCGTGCTTAAAGGATTAATGATTGTGAGAAGTCCACTCTCGTGTTTTAGTGGGTCATGCACCCCGCCTAGCTCCCTCCTCATCCATCCCTTCCCCTCAACAAACTGTGTTTCATTGAAGATTCAATTGGAAGGGGCTGTCAACAGTGGAGCCTGTAATCACGTGATTATTCACTGGAAAACATCTTCACCATCCTCCCACTCTGCCCCCGCACTACTTACTCTGAATGGTAAACACCTCATATCTGGGTAACCATGACAACGCGACATTCGGCAAGCTGCAATTTTTTCTTTTATATAGAAAATTTTCTAGATGTGGAATTTTTTATTATTATTATTATTATTATTATTATTACTTTTGAAAAAATATATTGATATATTGGATAACAAACTGAAAAAGAGTTATAAAAATCCGTTTAAGGTTTAAAAATGCTTATTTCACATAGAAATAATAAAGCATTTATGACTTTTATGCATTCTAGTGGAAGTTTTGCGAGTTTTAATCACAAATTGCGACTGTAAAACGACGATTCCACGTAAACCAATTTAAAATGAAATTGTAAAGGTGAAATTTATTGCTTTTCAGACACTTAACAGTCACTAATGAGTGCTTCTGCACAATGGCAATGAATCTCTCTTTTTCCAAATTGTGAAATATAAAAAAGTAGTTTGAGGAAATTTAAATTTAGTTTTTCTCTATATGGTTTTGCATGGTGGGAAAAAAATATGAATTTATAAATGTTTTATTACGATTTATACACTCCGGAACTGGCTATAAAGTTATTACTGATTAATCAACATCTCTTTTAAATATTTATAGTTTATAGTTCCTGATTTTTGGTTGTTTTTTTTTTTTTTTTTTTTTTAATTTATTTATATATAAATAATAAATTTTGTATTTTTTTTCATGTAGAATTTTCCTCCGAATGAAATTGATCACGTTTTAGTCAAAGCGACTGAACTATATAAGACATCATCTTGACAATGGCCCAAACGGCCCCTTACATCACCAGGTAAAAGAATAAGAAAAAAAAGTGCCATCTTTTGCTGTCTTCATTTTTCATAATTCATTAAGCATCAATTGTTGCTATTTGATCCACCCACTTATGACTTGCACCTTAGCTTAAATACACAAGGCTTTTTGCGCATGCGTGCACAGACAAACCACCTCCTACGACAATAAATTGAACTTTTGCTCTCCACATCTTCCTGATATCGTAAAAATTTTCTACTGAAGCGAGTTTTTAAAAAAATCGCATTATTATTTAAATGTAAATATTCCATTTCGGTTTTAAATGAATATTATTATGCAATATAATAATACGGAATATATTTTTTTATTGCTAGGTGAAGAATCCACTTCCACTTTGAATATGACGGTTCCTTGAGTCAAGGTTATTTTTATGTATAGAATGAACTCGGAATTTTTACCCACAAAATCGACGTGTTATTATATAATAGGTGGGGGGGGGGGAGTGTAAAATTTCCTTACCCCCTACTTTACTTGTATATTCATTATGATAATGATAATCATGCTAATTTTATTATCGAAAATGTAGGGAATAAATTAAAAGGGAAAAGGTAAAAAAAAAGAGAGGAGCTCAGTGAGACGATATACTCGATTAAAGTGAAAAGTCGTAAAAATTGCACTTTAGCTGCTGGAACTCGGCATGACATTTGGAATGCTGTGATGACTTTAAAGTCGAGTTTGAGTTTGAAAGTTTGCAAGTTGTAATGATTTAAATAAGTAAAAAATAATTTTTTTAGAAAAAAAATTATTTCGAGTTATTTTCACCTTGATATATTCATCGTTCTTTTATTGGACTAAAAAAAATGATTCACGAGGCGGCAAGTCGCAGAAAAATGGCAAACCGGAAATGATCTTTTGCATGATTTATTGTAGCATAAATAACAATGGATTAGTACAAAAGAGGTAGGAAAAAAGTGGACACATATAAACACATGGTTTATGTAAAGTCCCCTTATACTTCTGAGCCCCCCGGTGCCCCCTGATGGACACGCGCCCCTCATCTTGTATCCCCAGTGACGCCTTGTATGATAAATAGGTGACAAGACTCGATGATTAATCACTTAGAGGGTAGCCAATTGACACTCACCTGCATTCCAAGATGTCCCTGGTGTCAATGACATCCCTCCTGAACCCTCTTGTAAACTATCGTTACATTTTTCCCATCGTTTTATTTATAAACAATATTATACTTGTAAATAAGAATAGATGAAGAAATGGGTTTTGGGTCTATTTAGACATATTTATGAATCAATTTATAAATAAAATTTGTTAAAACTGTAAATGCATTGAAAAATTCATTTAAAACATGTAAATCGCTATTTTTAACATGTAAACAAGCAATTTACAACATTTGTTTTATTCATATAGAACAATACGTGTAATATCTTGACATTAAATGTCATTTTTATGAGTTTGTTATTGTTGTAAGTCCCCTAAACACCATTGGTAGGTAGCTCTTAAAAGTCGTGTAAATTTGACTCAAATTGTTGCTACAGTAAATTGGGGTTAAAAGTGTGGGCTTATGTCATGCGGCGAAGACAAGGGGGCGCTGTGAGGGAGGAGCAGGTGATGAGGGAAAGGGGGCTTTTGATGGCTCCTCCCCCGCACTTGCCTTTGTTCGTAGTTCCCCTAATTGAAGCTTAATCGGTGAAGGCGCGCGCGTAATTGCGCCCACTCGACGTGCACGTGCCATGCCGAAATTACACCCACAATTTCCTTCCGTCGTAGTTTTCCGAGTCCCAATTCGCCTGCAACCCTCTTCATCTTGAAGTTGTCACAAATGAAAGGGTAATTAGGGGTCATTATGCAAATTAGTGTCGCGTGCTAATGTCCCCTGCTCTAAAAAGGGGAGACGAATTGTTTGATGTCTTTGTGATATGTAATTCATTTTATATATTAAAAAAAAAAATTTGTATTTGATTTTGTATTCTAGTGATGACATTTCTTGACGACAATCTGGCATTTTTATGTCATATAAAGTCAATATATTCTTTTCGTTTTCAGCGTGGAATATACTTTTGTTTAATTCATTATAGGAACAGTTGAAAATGTTTATTGCATTTTATTG
>AFFK01014807.1:0-10923 GCA_000239455.1 Strigamia maritima | reverse complement strand
AAAACATTTTTTCCTATTCAAGTAGTGACCGGAAACAAAAAACCTGGAAAAGACCTTGATGCTACGATTTTTTTAAAATTTCTTCTCACCCTTGTAGTCAAGATCATTCAGGTGACTCGCTAACCCTATATTTGCTGAAAAAGATAGTCTTTATATTATAGAGAACTAGTGCCCTTTAAAATATACCTATTGCACGCCAGTTTACTATAATTTATAAAATAACAGATCAACGCCAATTTCAAATATATTTTATTACTTAGACCATTTCACCCTCTATAATACATAACCTACTCATGAATAACATCATTAAACACGAGCAAAACTCATCTATTCTTGACAGGAGTGAAATAAATAAAGGAAAAAATAAAAATTATTATAGTAAAATACATCGGTCGCAAGAAAATGTTCATTTCTTTTAAAACCCATAAACTTTCTTACAATTTTTTTAAAAATTCGTTGTAAATAAAAATGAAATTTTAAATATTTTTACGTATATTTTAATATATTATATTTTTGTATATACATATTTTTTTCAAATAAATCTTCTTACTCATCCATTGCAACAATTCCATTACCCTCCTTAAAACTACAACCCAAAAAAATTATTATACAAATAAAGAATAAATAATATATCATATCCATACCTTTCACAGTGAGATATCACTAATGCCGCCAATTCCTTTACTTTTTCTTGAACTGTTCCCCGATTAATGAGTTCATTTAATATTTCAATACCTTTCTCTTCTTTTATCAAATCGCAATATTTTTCGGCTAAAAAAAATCAACATTAGAAGCAATTTTTATAAATGGACATATTTATTATCTTACGGTAAACACATGTCAAATTGGCCAAAGCCCAAACTGCCCAATGTTGAGCTTCAGCTGTATGTTCGACATACAGTAATCGAAGAATTGGTTCAAAAGACCTATAATTAATATTCCGTTTCGTTTTAATGTCCCATCTTTCAATGGCATCCACCATTCTTTGCAATACATCTTCGCGCTTAGGACTCGTTATGTTCCAACTTTCTTTTCCATCTGATGCGATGTGAGAGAGAACACCAGCTGCGTTATAGCTCACTTCGATTCCATCACTCGTGCTGTCAAGCAGTTCACTGGAATTATCAAATTTCATATTTTAGTTACTGATATTATTACTACTTATAGACTTGGATTACCTAAATACTTTAATGAATTCTTCTGTCATCAATCTAGGACGAAGTTCCTGAACCTCAGCGACATTTCCTAGCAATCCCATCATGTTACGTAATAATTCCGCCTTATTTGTGAACATCTAAATGTATTTAAATGGTATATTATTTATATTGTTTTCAAAAATTGAATATAATATAGTAAATTACATGTAAACACTCCAAAAAGAAGGTCATGCCTCGACCTTCGAGAAAACGCAGACAATTCACAGGCGTTTCATCTAATAAATCATCAAAATAACAATAAATTATATTAAAAAAAATATGAGAATTATTTATTTTACCCGTGACATTCCACATAGTAGACCATGCAATCTCCATTACATCATCACACAGCTGTCGTTGTAAACGGCATTCAATCAAACGTAACATAATCTGACATAAAAATTAATTATTTACTGCATAGAAAACAGATAATAAACGAATATATTTACGTTTATAGCTCCCAAATCTCCTACAAGCTGCTTCTGAGTGCCGTCAACTTGACAAGCTAAACTGTTCAGCAAATATATACCAATTCGTTGCACGAAATCTTCCTGATCATCTTCAGACACAACGTGCAATAAGATTCGTACAAGTCGTTTGTAGTCAAATAACTAAACAAAAAATTTCATTTGTGTTAAAATAATTTTTTTAAGTAAAAATAATAATACCACATCTTGAGGAATTTTAAATTGACATAATGTTAAGCAACCATTTCTCATCATCTGAAACAACATCATCATCATTACTTTTCCTCATAAAACTCTTTAAAAAAATTTCCTTACAGTCGTATCAAATGTGTGTTCACACATCGCGTCAAGAACTACTTTAATCAATTTATGGTTGATCTTTATATTAAAATGTTTCTTCTCTTCGCCTTTTAGTATATAAAATAAGGATGCACTGAAAAACAACAAATTAATACTTAATTTATATCACATAATAATTTTTGTTTACCTTCCCGAAATCTGTATGTGTTTATCTGTTAAATGCTTTTCCATAGCATTTAAGATTACCTATAAAAAAAATAATTTACAAAAATTTAATAAACATTTCGAAAAAAACCTACTTCTAGGGCTGCTTTCGCATTATAACACGTTTCAAACCTCACAATCTTAAACAAATCATTCAAAACCTTCTGTAGAATATCTGCCCGATCCAAATATGCATGTGCGGCCGTCAACGTCTGTCTCTCATTGGCATCGCCCGTGATTTTCTTAGCCGGGATGTGATGACGATGACACGCATTATGCGAAGTCCCGTACAACCCCAAGAAATCGAGCGGACTATTGACTCGATTCCTTAAACCCGAGATATCAGTGACCGCCGCCGTTGTCGGCCTAAGTGCCGCCCATTTAGTTGTAGTTCGTTCGTCTATGTCGGTATGGTCGTGTTCGGCGACCCCCGTACCCGCAAGATTGGTGCCGGAGATGTCCAGCGAAACCAAACGAGGTAAACTATCAACTATTTGTGTTAAAAGTTGATTAGGATTTCGATACACGCCATGTTTTTCGATGTGCTGAGAAATATCCAGATGACGTAATGTCTTCATTTGACAGATAGCATTGATCATGTTCTGCACTCGAGGTACATTGTAGAGCGTGAGAGAAGCCAGTTGTGTCATATGGGTTAAAAAGGACAACGATCCAAGATTGAAACATCCAGACAAATCTAGAGACTGGAGATGCTTGAGCGGTTTAAGTAAAATTGGAAAATATCCATCCTGCATCGGAACAGACATTTCGCGAAATATCAACTTTCTTAAATTCGGTGTCTTTAATATGCATCTAAAAAAAGAAATAAAAATCAAATAACTATATTGAAAAACTAATTTTCTTTAATTAAAAATTTTTACAATACCCCGAAGTGTTATTCGTCGATGACAAATGTGGTTCTGCTTGCATTTGTGCTAAAAGCACAATTGCATTGCTAGTAGCATTATCGGGAAAAATATGAACCGATGTTCCGACATTCAAAGATAACAAATCAGAACCAAATTCATTGATTAAAGTTAATGACTCTTCTGTTATTTTATCGCAATCGGATATATCGAGCTCTATAAGGTTGTGACGCAATACAACATCCAATCCTTCATCAGTTACGGTCGATTTTGATAAATTCACTCGTCGTAACCGAGTTGTGCGTGGATCTTTAAAAATGCGAAGAAAATCATCATCGATCGTACGACTATCTTGCTTCTGCGATGTCAACATGCGTTCGCATATTTCGTTCGGAAGAGTGATGCCTAATACAAATAAAAATATAAAATAAAAGAATAATAAAATTATCATTTGTATATCAGACGTGCCTTCACGTAGATAATATCGCTTGGTAGTGGGTTCAAAGTTGCAAAATGTTTCCAAATTCTGCACGCAAAACCGAGTGCTAATGTCAACTAATGAGTCCGGAGTGTTTCCATCCCACATTGACATTTTCGCTTTTCAATCAATTACCGCGTCGTATGATACGGTACCTAGAACAAGAGAATTAATACAAAGCGATTAAAGTACTTCCTTTGATTGTATCTCAAACTTTGAAATGTCAGTATAATGTCACGTTAATAATTAATTTAGTATATTTAGTCTTCTGTACGGCAAATTTATCAATAATAACACTTCAATTATGCCGTTTTTTTAAGTCAGTAATTTACCTACAGTTTCATGCAAGCAGTCGCCACTGGACAATGTTTTGGAAATATACTTCCGGTTCTGCGCGATAACACAAAACTAAAATCTGCGCATTAAGAATATTTATTTTTGTTTTTAGAAATATAATTGTAGAAAAAAAATGTTTTTGAAAACTTTATTATCACCATTTTTGTACCCTGTATAATATAGATAAGAGATTATTTTTTAACAAATCAAAGTGTAAACATCGCTCTGAACGTGGATGACGTCATGACATTCACGGCCATTCTTGTTTATCTCTGCACGGAAATGACGTTAAAATCAACCGGTTGAATAAAAATAGGAAATAAAGTATGCGCAGAGTTAAAGCCAAGACAAGCTAACGATGCCGCCTACTTAATCGTCGTTATTATTTTATATTTATGCTCGCGTTCAGTTTTCAACTTTTTCTACCCAACGATTGTAAAATATGATACCATAACTCATAATCATGGCTTCCGGGAATTATCGCGCAAGGTGAGAAAAAGTAAACTTAGTAATTAGACAAAAGTTCGGATTCGCAACTTCTTTATTCTGGGTCATGTGATTTTATTTATATTTATTATTTTATTTTATTTTATTTTTTAGGTTGAACGAATTCGAAGAGTGCATTAAAGCTGAAGAAATAGACATGAAAAAGTTAAGGACACTGTGTTTTCAAGGTTGGTACTGTATCTTGTCACTTGTCAAAAGTGAAGCTAGAATTTCAGCTGATGTGTGATGTCACGTGTTTATATTTTTATTATCTTTGAATAATAGGGATCCCCGATGAACAAGGAATGAGACCACTATGTTGGAAGGTATTTTTATACATATGATTTACGAATATTTTAATAATAAAAAAATTGTTAAAATTTATGTTGTTCAGCTTTTACTCAATTACTTAAATGGCAATCAATCACTTTGGGCTGACCATCTTCAAAAGCAGAGGTAAAATTGGATTAATTAAATTATTATTGCACAATTTCTTATTTTTATTTTTATTTTTCAGACAACTCTACAATCATTTTGTTGATGAAATGGTATTTACTCATTCGAGTGAGATTGACGATGCCAGTCCGGAAAATTGTTGTGGCGATCATGTGAGGATTATTTAAAGAAAAATTAATTTTAACATTAAATGAATGGAATATTATCATTTTTGAAGCCTCTTAATCCGAATCCTGATAGTAAATGGCAAAAATACTTCAAAGATAATGAAGTTTTGTTACAAATTGATAAAGACGTCAGGTATATAAGTAAAAAAGTGCTCGTATTCGATTTATTCAATTTTATCATTTTATTTCAGACGTCTTTGCCCTGACATATCATTTTTTCAACAAGCAACCGAATTTCCTCACGAGAAAATAACTGTTTACAATCATTTGAGATTGCACAAAAGGGTTGAATTTTCAGTGCTCAATTATGCGAATGTTACTAGAAAAGGTCTAGGAATGTCTAAAGTAAGTAGAGAAATCAAATTAATGGGCAATTTAAAATTTTTGTTTTTATTATTTCAGTTGACTTTAACGACAAAGAAAACGAATGAAGAATACCTACCGCTTCCGGAAGGCCAAGAAGCGCATTGGGAAGTCGTAGAACGAATTCTGTTTATCTATGCAATGTTAAATCCTGGACAAAGTTATGTACAAGGAATGAATGAAATTGTTGGACCAATTTATTATACATTTGCATCGAACCCGAACAACGAATGGCGAGGTTAAAAAATATTAATTAGAAAAAAATGTTTATTTTGATTGTAATAATATATTTTACAGAGTTTGCTGAAGCGGACACTTTTTTCTGCTTTACCAACTTGATGTCTGAAATTCGAGATTTTTTTATCAAAACACTTGACGATTCTGACTATGGAATTGTTGGATTAATGAACAGACTGATGAACGCAGTGCGTGAGAATGATTTTCAGTTGTGGAAGCAATTAGAGCAACAAGAACTGAAACCTCAGTTTTTTAGTTTCCGGTGGCTCACACTTTTACTTTCGTCAAGAATTTCCACTTCCAGGTTGAGTGAACAATGAAATCTATTGTCAAATTAAATGTATTTTTTTATTTAATAATTTTTTTTAAATTTAGATGTTATTCGGGTTTGGGATTCTCTGTTCGCTGATGAGAAAAGATTCACATTTTTACTCCATGTTTGTTGTTCCATGTTATAGTAGGTTTTTTATGTTATTGTTTTTTATGGTTTTTTAATATATATTTATGTTTTACGTAGTGTTTTACGTGACAGAATCTTAGGAAGTGATTTTTCTACGAATATGAAAATGCTACAGGTCAGTCATTATATTTTTCATTTCTGTCGCTAGGTAGGGTTTAGTGCATTTAACCTTGGCATTAATATCATTAGATGGCGCCATGATCGTATTTTTATTACTCAATTTTCTCCTGTTAATATTTTTTTTTTTATAAAGTGGAATATAGAAAAACTTACAAAACACCAAAAGCATTTACGAAATTTATTAATTAATGAGTTTTTTTTTTAAATTTTGTTGGGACGAGCATATTCAATCACTTCGATTAATCAAATCCGTAAAACAAATGAAAATTAATCACACATGATTGATTATCCCATGTGTGAAGCTGTTTTTTTCTTTTTTCCCAATTTGATTTTTGAATTGAAAAAAAAAAATCAATACGGCTGCAATGAAACTGTAGCCATTACCCTTTAAGGCCCGCAACAACAATAGGGGTAGATTTGATCAAATTTCTTTCTCCTCATCAGTTTCCTCGCCACTTAATTGAAATTCAAAGCCTCATCCATTGCTGTGACCAATATAATGGATGAATAGATGTGTATGTGACTCAGTTTGGTCACCATGTTGTGATCGTAATCTGAAAGCGCCACGAGGAATGTAGTGGACGTGAGCTGAATTATGGATGATGATCGCGGATGCCCTTCTTCCTTGCTCCTACGTCCAGCTGTGGATTTTAACTTTGTATGTGTTTGTCGGTCTCCATGGGGGATTTTGACCACATTTGGAGTAGGCACTTTTGATTTTTGTTACCTGAGATGGTTTTCGGCTTACTGTTCAGCCGCCATCTTTGAATTTTTCTCTAGGGTGGAGTATGATGTATGACATGAATTTTTCATCGCGAAATAACCGTTTTCACAATTTTTTTTTTATAAAAAAAAAATTAAGAAAAAGAATAAAATTTATTTATGTGAATATTTCTTAAAATGTAGCAATTTTTTGAAAATATTTTAATTTTTTTTACTTATTTTTTAAAATTAAATCAGTTTTTAAATGTCGTGCTTAAAGGATTAATGATTGTGAGAAGTCCACTCTCGTGTTTTAGTGGGTCATGCACCCCGCCTAGCTCCCTCCTCATCCATCCCTTCCCCTCAACAAACTGTGTTTCATTGAAGATTCAATTGGAAGGGGCTGTCAACAGTGGAGCCTGTAATCACGTGATTATTCACTGGAAAACATCTTCACCATCCTCCCACTCTGCCCCCGCACTACTTACTCTGAATGGTAAACACCTCATATCTGGGTAACCATGACAACGCGACATTCGGCAAGCTGCAATTTTTTCTTTTATATAGAAAATTTTCTAGATGTGGAATTTTTTATTATTATTATTATTATTATTATTATTACTTTTGAAAAAATATATTGATATATTGGATAACAAACTGAAAAAGAGTTATAAAAATCCGTTTAAGGTTTAAAAATGCTTATTTCACATAGAAATAATAAAGCATTTATGACTTTTATGCATTCTAGTGGAAGTTTTGCGAGTTTTAATCACAAATTGCGACTGTAAAACGACGATTCCACGTAAACCAATTTAAAATGAAATTGTAAAGGTGAAATTTATTGCTTTTCAGACACTTAACAGTCACTAATGAGTGCTTCTGCACAATGGCAATGAATCTCTCTTTTTCCAAATTGTGAAATATAAAAAAGTAGTTTGAGGAAATTTAAATTTAGTTTTTCTCTATATGGTTTTGCATGGTGGGAAAAAAATATGAATTTATAAATGTTTTATTACGATTTATACACTCCGGAACTGGCTATAAAGTTATTACTGATTAATCAACATCTCTTTTAAATATTTATAGTTTATAGTTCCTGATTTTTGGTTGTTTTTTTTTTTTTTTTTTTTTTAATTTATTTATATATAAATAATAAATTTTGTATTTTTTTTCATGTAGAATTTTCCTCCGAATGAAATTGATCACGTTTTAGTCAAAGCGACTGAACTATATAAGACATCATCTTGACAATGGCCCAAACGGCCCCTTACATCACCAGGTAAAAGAATAAGAAAAAAAAGTGCCATCTTTTGCTGTCTTCATTTTTCATAATTCATTAAGCATCAATTGTTGCTATTTGATCCACCCACTTATGACTTGCACCTTAGCTTAAATACACAAGGCTTTTTGCGCATGCGTGCACAGACAAACCACCTCCTACGACAATAAATTGAACTTTTGCTCTCCACATCTTCCTGATATCGTAAAAATTTTCTACTGAAGCGAGTTTTTAAAAAAATCGCATTATTATTTAAATGTAAATATTCCATTTCGGTTTTAAATGAATATTATTATGCAATATAATAATACGGAATATATTTTTTTATTGCTAGGTGAAGAATCCACTTCCACTTTGAATATGACGGTTCCTTGAGTCAAGGTTATTTTTATGTATAGAATGAACTCGGAATTTTTACCCACAAAATCGACGTGTTATTATATAATAGGTGGGGGGGGGGGAGTGTAAAATTTCCTTACCCCCTACTTTACTTGTATATTCATTATGATAATGATAATCATGCTAATTTTATTATCGAAAATGTAGGGAATAAATTAAAAGGGAAAGGTAAAAAAAAAAAAGAGAGGAGCTCAGTGAGACGATATACTCGATTAAAGTGAAAAGTCGTAAAAATTGCACTTTAGCTGCTGGAACTCGGCATGACATTTGGAATGCTGTGATGACTTTAAAGTCGAGTTTGAGTTTGAAAGTTTGCAAGTTGTAATGATTTAAATAAAGTAAAAAATTAATTTTTTTAGAAAAAAAAATTATTTCGAGTTATTTTCACCTTGATATATTCATCGTTCTTTTATTGGACTAAAAAAAATGATTCACGAGGCGGCAAGTCGCAGAAAAATGGCAAACCGGAAATGATCTTTTGCATGATTTATTGTAGCATAAATAACAATGGATTAGTACAAAAGAGGTAGGAAAAAAGTGGACACATATAAACACATGGTTTATGTAAAGTCCCCTTATACTTCTGAGCCCCCCGGTGCCCCCTGATGGACACGCGCCCCTCATCTTGTATCCCCAGTGACGCCTTGTATGATAAATAGGTGACAAGACTCGATGATTAATCACTTAGAGGGTAGCCAATTGACACTCACCTGCATTCCAAGATGTCCCTGGTGTCAATGACATCCCTCCTGAACCCTCTTGTAAACTATCGTTACATTTTTCCCATCGTTTTATTTATAAACAATATTATACTTGTAAATAAGAATAGATGAAGAAATGGGTTTTGGGTCTATTTAGACATATTTATGAATCAATTTATAAATAAAATTTGTTAAAACTGTAAATGCATTGAAAAATTCATTTAAAACATGTAAATCGCTATTTTTAACATGTAAACAAGCAATTTACAACATTTGTTTTATTCATATAGAACAATACGTGTAATATCTTGACATTAAATGTCATTTTTATGAGTTTGTTATTGTTGTAAGTCCCCTAAACACCATTGGTAGGTAGCTCTTAAAAGTCGTGTAAATTTGACTCAAATTGTTGCTACAGTAAATTGGGGTTAAAAGTGTGGGCTTATGTCATGCGGCGAAGACAAGGGGGCGCTGTGAGGGAGGAGCAGGTGATGAGGGAAAGGGGGCTTTTGATGGCTCCTCCCCCGCACTTGCCTTTGTTCGTAGTTCCCCTAATTGAAGCTTAATCGGTGAAGGCGCGCGCGTAATTGCGCCCACTCGACGTGCACGTGCCATGCCGAAATTACACCCACAATTTCCTTCCGTCGTAGTTTTCCGAGTCCCAATTCGCCTGCAACCCTCTTCATCTTGAAGTTGTCACAAATGAAAGGGTAATTAGGGGTCATTATGCAAATTAGTGTCGCGTGCTAATGTCCCCTGCTCTAAAAAGGGGAGACGAATTGTTTGATGTCTTTGTGAAATGTAATTCATTTTATATATTAAAAAAAAAAATTTGTATTTGATTTTGTATTCTAGTGATGACATTTCTTGACGACAATCTGGCATTTTTATGTCATATAAAGTCAATATATTCTTTTCGTTTTCAGCGTGGAATATACTTTTGTTTAATTCATTATAGGAACAGTTGAAAATGTTTATTGCATTTTATTGCATTTTATTGTATATAATATGTTATCAGAGTTTATTTTACAAGATACTATAACGATTGATGTCAGTAATTTGCTAATTTTAATATATATATATAACAATTCTGACTCAACGCATCTTCAAGTGTAGTCATTCACACTTCCTTATAGTTATATAGGAAAACCAGACTTTTCGGAGCCCATAGTTAGGAATGTCCGCCTCGACACTAATACACAATCTAAAGCTTTTCAATCCACAAAATATACAAAAATCGTTTTTGAACTCTTACATTTTATACATTTTATACATTTTAATTTCTTTATGTACTTCGTCTGTGTTAAAAGAATAAGTAAACAAACCCCGAACTGAAAACTATTGATTTGATATAGGGCGAATTGCAGTGAAGAATATTTTAAAATCTCAGGTTAAATCACTTGGAAGAGAAGCTAAACGAGTTTGAAAATCCGATTTTTAGGAGGAGTCAGACAAGTTATTGGTCTCATATGTCCAACTCCTCCTATACGTATATACTACACAGTTGGGTCACATATGTATATAGCCTATATCAAATAAAACTTGTTTTTGTTAAAAGTGACAAAATTAAAAGCTTTTAGAAACATAATCTACTGATTTGTTAAATAAGCTTTTATATATCTCAAATGAAAATATGGATATCGTATACAACAAATATATCGCAGCATTCAAACAAATTATTACCCTAAAAAATTATATTAATGTGC
>JH430339.1:198322-259070 GCA_000239455.1 Strigamia maritima | reverse complement strand
AAAGCCAATTAAATAATCTAGAAAGACAAAAATAAACCAATGCTGTTCCATTAAGTTATACTAGAATTGCAGGGTCGGTCTTCTGGGTGATTCAGTTTTAGATAAAATATGTTAAAAAGGCAACTTAAATGCTCACTAAATATAAATTATTTATTTGTAATACTTTATATTTAGATACCAACTGCTGGAATTCCAAAATTAAACTTAAAAATTCATTTTGTATATAAAATTTTTTTAAAAAAATGTTGCACCAAATCGATAGATGAGTAAATAATGACTTATTTAAGGAATCACTTTAAAAAAAACGCTAATGAGGGAGAGAAGAATGATGATGAATTGACGGGTTCTGACACTGTCATGAAGCGCTCACGTGAAGTCCTCAACAAATTTTTCGAATACAAGAGTTAATTGGAATGCTTGAAGCTAAACCTTCAACACCCCATTACCATTCAGAAAGTTTTTAAAACTTTCTAAATTTTAATTTTGTAATACAATTAATGTTAATTTTTGAAAATGTAAGGCTTTTTAGGTGTTCCTTAAAGACCCGATCCTGAATTACTTAGTTTCACTCAGTCAAAAAGCTACTCACAGTAGAGCCATGGAATAGCAAAATACAATACTGAAACGTGTATAAAATACGTCTAATATTATTTTCACTAGTTTCAGCTAAATCCTCGATTAACAGATCTAGTTCTCTAATCAGCAGTCTACGAATATTCGAAGAAATAGTACAACAAATGTAAATTTTAAAAAGATTATTTTTGTAGTCTCTATTAAGCTTTGTTCATATTTGTAGCAGTTATTCCACACTGAACACCGTTAAGAACAGTAAAATTCAGACCAAAATCCTCTCAATAGAAAGCTATACTAATTAATAATTGTTCTTTCTAGAACAATAACCAAAAAAAAAAACATCAATTTTATAAAAGAAAATTTGCTCGTTAATTGTGAGTTGTGACTACCGGCCAGTTTTGCCTGTGTCTAATGACTGTCTTGAATAAAAAATTGCCATAAATTACTTAACCTTTTTTGTAGTAGTGATAATGCTAATACATTGGCTTAATTTCACACTACCGGTAGTTAGAGGTCATAGGTTATAGGTTCTCAACTAATATTCAAAACTGCCGAATTACTGAACTCTGTTTACAAGTGAAGTAACAAATTCACATTGGTTGAACCTATCACAATGTTTAACTATAAATGTGTACATATACATTTGGTAAGATTTGGAATACAGTCAAACCTGTGCGGTCCGGACATAGCTCTTACCGGACACTTGTCCAGTCCGGACAAATTCCGCGCCCCGGTGCGGACATAAGTCGGTCCGTGTTAGTGGCACCTCTGTGCACCAGACGACCTGTGCGGACCGACATCAGTCACAATTTCTGGATCCGCTTATGTCCGAACTCCAGACCACACAATTTTGACTGTAACAACTCTTCTAAACCACGGCTGCATGAAGAAACACGAAACCAATGAAAATTTGCTACTTCATTTGCCAGTGAATTGGCTACTTCTGAAAGCAAATAAAAGGGGGTCCATTCACACCAACAAACATTATGCATCACATTCACTATTGGTGGCATATGCTGCCACACCTGTTGCTGAAGACACATTTGCTCAGAGTGTTTTTTATCTTTATGACTCCCACGTCGCAGAAAATTAAAAGATGGAGATCGAGGTCTATCGTAGCCTTCACCGGGAACACTGAAAAAGTAGAAAATAAAGTTAAAAACATTGCAATAAAAGATATTATTTATAAGTAATATGGGTATTCACAGTTGACAGGTATAAGTGATTATACTCGCTCGTTGTGAATACCTCGACTATAAAAAAAAAATTCAAATAAATGAAATGACTTACCTGAGTGTATTTAGGCGACTGTTTTCCACATGGTATTCACCATTCTTTGTACTCTTATTGGAATTGTTGTGTGCCAATCGCATCAAACGAAGCAAAAACGATGGACGCTACCCAAAACGCAGGCCAATGGTTAATGTAAAATATTGATTAACAGCAGTAAGCTTTTCATAATGTCTAAAATCAGCCAAAACCTTGTAGATTTTCCCCCACTTATAATCAAGAAATTTAACTATTCTAGTGTAATGCTAATACTATTACACCAACATTAAACATAGAAAAGTTAAAAATGCATATTTTCATTTTGTTTATAAAAACCAATTTATAAATTAAACTCAAAATTGTAAATTTAAAATCAATCCCTTGTTTGCATCAAACTTCACTTTCAATTTGTGCGTAATAAAGTTCTATACGTTTTTGGGATTGTCTAAAAATATGCAAATCAACTATTCTACTTTAAAATGGGACTTTAACAAACAAAAAAAACAATTCTTGTCCCATGATGAAGAACCACGATCTGAAAACTTGCAAGGTGCTATTAAATAGTAAACATGCCTAAAATAATTGCAGAATTAATGAGACAAAATACTTTGCACGTATTTCTGTTGTCATAAAATTGATGCAAGATCCAATTACTACGAGTTAACGTGACTTTTTCACTTTTTATTATCACTTTTGATAATAAAATAGCAAAAACTCGTTCCATCACGCGTAGAAATAGAATTAGATCCGTCACATCATGGATAGAAATCATTAAATTTGCATTTTGTGAAAACGTTAAATATAAATAAAAAAAGAGAGAGGAAAAGAGACATAGACTATATACTACCGATGAATCAGGTGGAGGTGTAGGCGGCTTTTTCTGAAACAATAAACAACACCTAAGTATCGTAAACATTTGTCTAAATTTATAAAAAGAAATAAAAAATATTCTAAATTTTCTCTTCCTGCACCTAAAGCAATTAAAGCATCGAAATCGACAACAAAACAAAAAATGAAATGTTAAAGCTCGAAAAATAAAGCCATTTGCCCCCTTTTTATTAGAAAGTAAAATACCTCAAAGGAATTAGCAGCATTCGGATTTTGTCCAAAACGAGTGGAACGCCAATTTTCAAGAATGAGTAATCCTGCGTATATTTTTCCTACACTTAGAGAACCTAATCGTCCTTCTGCAAACAATACACATTAAAAATTAACATTGCAAAAAAAATAATCAGAGAGTTAATGTGTGCACTAACCTGGTTGGGGTACAAAATAATCTAATGTTTTCCTTGTTTCTAAAGGCCAAATTTTTTTTACTACTTCTCGCAATTCTCTATCATTCTTGTCCATTTCCACATCTGTCATTGGACCACCTAAATTCATCAAAAATAAATAAAACAATTTTGATTCATCCTATTTTTGTTTATGTATTTTCTTACCGTTATGCATCTTTATGCAGAGATTTTCTCGAATTAATGCGAAAAATGTGGTTGAGAAGTGAACCTTCCCACTTTCGTTCATAGGCATGTTCATGCGTATAAGTTTCTGAAAAATGCAAACCGAACGCTCCGATATGTGTAACTCCTTAAAATATTTAATTTTATTAAAATCACTTTATAAGCAAGGCGCTGCGGGCATTTATTCCCAAATCCTAGGGGCGGATCCATGTTTCGCAACATGTCATACATTTCCGTGTAATGAATTAATCCCCTAAAAAATTCAACATTTTGTTAACTTGATTCTTTGACATTTGCAATATTGATTTACGTCGCATTGGGATCATATTCAGCCCACATAGTTTTATATTCTTCTAAATGATGAGCACCAAGAATGGAGGAATCACGTGTTAAGTAATCAAAATTATCCATAATTACAGCGACGAATAAATTAAGCATCTAAGTTTTAAAAAATTACAACAAAAATCAAAATAAAATTATTTTCTTCTTAAAATTCGAGTTTTGAATGGCTTACCAAGAAAGAACAAAAAAATATAAAAGTGACAAAATACAAAAACGCGAGATCGCTGCCGCAGGTTTGGTTAGGATCTTTAACTAAAGGATCACATCGTTTTCCTTTGTACAGTCAAACATAATTGCTTGCCAATTTTCTCCGGTCGCACATCTGAAATTCGTTGCATCTTTTTCATTAAACAGTTTTAACGCAACCGATAGTTTTAACCTAGCAAAAAGCAGGAGTTTACGTATTACATAAAAATGCTAAGATTCAACGATCGCTTTCTTATGGCATTTATGTAAACAACATTTTTTGAAAAAATAAAAATAATAATTAATTTTGTATATAGATTATAAATGTAGAATTGTAACTTTATTTTACTGCATGTGAGGGATATCTAATCTAATCTACCTTGGCAGAAACTTTAGAATGTATAAAAAAAAAAGGTGTTCAAAAAATGCACCTAAAAGTAGATCAATAATGGAAAATAAATGACTCTCATACCTGACAAGATAAATTTTCGTCTAAGCAGAATTATTTAACTTAGTAAATACAAAAAAGATTTCATTTCATTTCTGCTTCTTAGCTTTGCTGCAGACCTTGCATCCATTCGGCTTTGCTGCACAACTGCAGTTCTGCCTTGCTGCCATTCGGCTTTGCTGCACAACTGCAGTTCTGCCTTGCTGCCATTCGGCTTTGCTGCACAACTGAAGTTCTGACTTGCTGCCATTCGGCTTTGCTGCACAACTGCAGTTCTGCCTTGCTGCCATTCGGCTTTGCTGCCATTCTGAAATCTTGCTGTCGTAACGATGTCTATTAATATCAGAAAGCGCACACAACACGCTTTTTGTTAGACAAGCGAGCAAGTCCTCCGTATTTGTTGTGTTCTGTATTCTTATAATTTCATCCTTCCCATGTATAAATTAATAATCCGTTGTTCCTTTTTTAGGAACAAGCATTCTAGCTTGGTGATCATAACCACGGTCAGTTGAAGTTACAAACAAAACAAAAATCTGAACTAAAAGTCCTCGCTGTTGGTCGATGTAGAAGTCCGTTTAGAGAACAAATCGCATCCACGCATCCAACGTGCATTCTGCTAAATTTAGATATTTAGCTATAATGAAGTTGGACTATGCAAGGAAGATAAAATCCAAGTACTGTCAGTAAAAAACATTTAAAGTGCATTATACTGTAAATAAATATAAAACACCAGCCCTCAAAGTACTGTTGCATCACACTCGCTCATCCTGCCTATTACTAGAAAAACTTTTAGTGCTCAATACTCAGTAACTGGCAAAACAAGACTTCCAAGAATATCCCTTGTATAGTTCTTTTTCGACAAAAAAAGCATGTCACACAAAAAAAACACTTTTAAAACATGTTCCACTCCACAGACAAAACCACACTAGGCGGATTCGAAAATGATTTTGCACTGAACGACCAGTGCAACTGATAGTGTAAAATGTTAAGTTGCACGACTGGCTTTTCGAGTTAAAATGTTGCCTATGCATTTACACTGGAATTTACACTGGAATTTACACTAGAATTTACACATAATTCACACAAATATGGCTGCCGTAATAAACAAACAAGCTGTACGGAGCAGTTATTTTTCAGCAAGCACATCATTCTTGCCTGCTTTTCTTTTACAAGAAAAGTAACATTAGATATTAACAATTAGTAACAAATAGTAACAATAGTAACAATTTTGAGAATCATGCACATTGTTACTACTTACATTCGAAGTGAGGATTCAAGATGGCGGCAAATACAACACTTTAAACGTCAAATTTCGTTGCACGTGCATTTGCACGACGAAAATGGGTCATTTCCGTTTAACACGGTTGCACGACGTTTACACGAATTAATTCGTGTAAACAACGTGCAAATTAAAATTTAAACGAGTGTAAACATGGTTACACTCGTTTAAATGACTTTTCGAATCCGCCTACTAATCCTAATCAAAAAGCATACACAGAAATAAACTTGTAAATTAATACACAACTCAAAGAAATAACATTAGGTGCATTCAGAAACAAAAACTCGTCAAAAACGAGTTTTGCATGTGGTTAGTTTTATGTGTGTTTTTGTGTATAATTCTGAGTGTGAAAATCTGAAGCACGTTTTAGCTAAGTTTTAGCTAAGTTTTAGCCACGTTTTAGCTTCATCTTAGCTTCTATCACATGAATAGAAACAGTCATGTGACTTCTAAAACAAATGGATCCGATCTAACTCGATAACAGTAGAATTAGATTAGATGCTGGGCCGATGAGTGCGCAATTGTAAGACACAACTCGTGTCTCGTGAAACGCTGGAATTATAGCGTTTCCTAAAACGCGCGCCACGTGCATTTCTTGGCTTAAACCTAAATGTTTCCGGAAATGACGACACATTTCAGGAAACGAAACGAGAGAAACGACTAAAACATGAAAATGTTTTAATTCCTGAATGCACCTAGTAAAAAGTCATATCTAAGATCAATGTCTACAAGATTACCCTCTCACAATCGTCTATTTCTTTCATGTCACGAGAATTTTTTTTATCTCAATATTTGATTAAAAAGAAACGTGTTATAAGTGTTATTTGGTATTTGTTAGTGTTTATTAGTATAAAATGCCATCAGTTAACGATCATGAAGCAATATAGGAAATAACATTGGCAAGTGCAGGAATTGAGTAAGCTTAAATTCAAATTCGCAGGAATAGCACACAAAAAGCAAAACCATGCAACTACGGGAGACTTGCCTGAATAGGAGCATCAAGCCTTGAAAGAAGTTACGGAAGTTATTATGGCGAGTTATGCTGGAGTTTGGGTCCAGGGATATATTACCAAACACCTAATCAGACATTAGAATAAAAATCCACTACATTAATTTGTTGCCATAATAACAGGACATGCCATCTACGGAGGATCGGGGGGGGGGGAGGGGATTCCTACTGCAATCTAACCTAGATTTTAAGCTCACTAGCACACTTCAAACAAGGAAATGAAGCAGATTGCCACCAATATATTTCCCCACGTAAGTAACAAATTTAAAAATCACTTCATTTCACTTTCTACTCTCTGTTTTAGTCAACTCAGCATCTTGCGACACAATTATCTCGTGATCCGTAGATCTATACGAATATTTCCATTTTAAATACTGATTTTCATTTCTAAATCTGCTGTTTTCCAAGATATTTGCACTACAAGGTGCTGAATTTCATTTAAGCGTTTCAAAGCAGAGTGTAGTTATTGCCATATCGGTTAACTAGCAACAATTTAAGCTTCTCACATTGCTAATCAACCGATATGTCGGCTAACAACTAAAGACTCACCTAAATAAAAGCATCAGTGATTGAATAAAGTTTTGAAAGTTGTTGTGGCGAGTGATTTCTCTATCGGGGGTTAGATTTATATTACCAAACATCTGCTGGCACAAGGGAAATATCGAAACAACGAAGGCAAATAATTAGCCGCTGTCATATAATAGTGTATATTCTAACTACAGTACAAATAATTGTAGTTTAAATTATTCCATTCAGCACACAAGTCTTAGGAACATAATGAACATAATGTGCTGTTTGGTTTTGTTTTTTTACTGTAAATGTTTTTTATTTTCTTAATTAACCATTGCAATGTCCAAGTGCATTTAATTTCACTTGTGCACAATATGGTTTATGGTATTGCAAGGGTTAATGTGTGTTAAATTGCTAATAATTATAAAATACAGTTTGAAAGAGATATCTTATATCTGTACTGTATATACTGAAAAGTAAAACATTAGTTAATATATAAATCGAAAAATTAATATTATAAAAATAAATTTAAATCACGCAAAAAATAATTTACAATTTTATAAGAAAGCATATAAAGAGAAATTGTTAAGCATTCCACTCGAGAATACAAATCCAATTGGATTGTTTGAATGAATGAGTTTGTGTGAATGAAAAAGATCAGGAAACCAGGCATAAGCCGATTAAAAATAAAGATTTCGGTTACGGCAATAAGGAAACAATCAAGATAGAGAGAAAGCATCCGGTGAGTTTAGCCACAACACTTTGGTATTGGATGTCAACCTTTGTATGAGTTCAAGCACAGAAAAATAAAAGAAAAAATAAAAAATAAATAAATAAATAAATAAAAATCTTAAAATTTGTATGCTTATTAGTTATTTCTCTTTATATAAAACTTCCCTGCCTTTTTTCTATTTTCATGTCAAATTATTTAATTACTGTCATGCAATATTAATAGATTTTCTAAATATGTGAAGTTAAATTTACATTAATTAAAAAAATAAACTGCATTCAATCAAGAAATTCTCAGAAATAAAGTAAAATGTATCGCTTACTTGCATTCCAATTATTGCGTAGATGAAAAATAGCATGGCTATTAGCAAACACACCCAAGGTAAGGCCTTAAAAGAATAAATATTTTATCAAAAATTAATTAATAAATTAAATTTGCAATAAAAGAAGAGATTATAGCACAAATCACTTTATATTTAATCCACATAATTATTTTCCCAATTTTTTGTAGTCTAGTTTCTAAAACTCAGACTAAATCATCATTGTACTCTACTAGCATACAGCATACCTTGAATGATTGGACGAAGGTCCATAACAAGATACGGATGGTATAACCTTGCCTCAGTAATTTGATTAAACGTGCCGCTCGAAACAATCGAAGCCAACCCAGATTGAATGTTTTAATTTCCTTTTGAAATAAAAAATAAATAAATGCAATAAATCACGATCTAGTTATAATAATTAATAATTCATGATACTGTATGTGAAAAAACTTACGCCAAACTCCATAATCACTGCGTCGACAGTGCTTCCGATGACTGTGATTAAGTCAAAAGTATTCCATGGATCCTTGAAAAAGTTCTTTCAGGTAAAAAAACAGAATTAGACTAGCTATTTTACAACATGCTTTGATCTATAACGGTAAACGTCAAAAACGTTTCAAAATACTTTAGGGCTTCATGTTTGACTGTTTACTGAAAACAGGTTAGGCCAATAAAATTGCAAATAAATCAAGTCAGTTTAAAAACAGTAAATCGTTTCTGAGCTTGAATACAATTAAACAATTTTTGCATATAAATTATATATTTTAAGTCGTTAATAGTGCTTAAGTTCAAATTAATTTGTTAAGAAAATTAATTTTAACTTGAACTCAATAGTTTCTTTCCATGCTCAGAAATATCTTTTAAAAATTGTAAAAGCTGTAATACACAACAAATTTTGTGTTTGTAAAAAAGTCCAATTAAAAAAGCCCATAAGAAAAATATAGTTTAAAAAGTTGACGAGTTTTCCATGCAACAAATGACAATGATACATGAATGATGCATTACAGCATGTTCAGTTCAGGGAGGACATTAATGTAGAACATTCGGGAAATGAAGTACAGATATAAGCGTAAGCAGTAGCAACATATAGATACATATAGATAAGGCCCACCCATTACAAAAAACAACAGAAAAAGAAAGTAAAAAAAAATAAAATAACACTGCAGCATTTACATTTCATGCTGGATGAATAGAACACAGCCATGTCGATCGATTTCAATGCTCAAAAGTACAGACCTGTGTATTAATGTAACAGTTTATATACCACTTTTTTATTTAAGCAAACTGGAACTGAAACTGCACTTTACTCTTAAGTGACCATTAAACAAACCAATTTCTGACTAAATTTCACATTTCCACCTATAACACCAATTTTTATTTTAATTAATATATGTGTATGTAGAAAAGTGCATCATTTTGTTTCATTAATTCTCGTATCTAGAAAATATACATTTTTAAAAAGAATTTTTGACAACTGTTCCAGTTTTTTGCTGTATCCAATTGCGTCGGAAATCGTGCCACAATTGGGCTTAGTATCACTCGAACATGCGCCTTATTTCAGCGACACCAAGCACTGCAAGCACTGCTAAATACATACCACTGTTTGACATGGCAAGCATATCAGATTGCTTACATATAGAAATATCCCAAGTAATTTCTTGTTATTTTCTTTTCATCAGTGTCCAAACGTACATCAGTTGTTTTATTGCATGCATCCCAGCTGCAGTTGTCAATTAACATGCACTCTGCATATTTTCAGACCTCATTACTTATACGAAATCGGATTAATACCGTTTCCTCATAGCATCAACCCCATGTCAGCTGCATGATAATTGTGTGCAATTTCATCATACAATAATGTGTCTCTTATGTAGGCGTAGATCATGTACAGTATGTGCGAAACTTTCCATAGTGAAACATTTATAAATGTTAGTAATTCCAATTTTTTTTAACAATTCTATGACAAAGAATTTTTTGGATTACTTAATTCCTTTTTCAATAAAAGCATGTGTGATTGTTTTTCTAATTCTATACCGTGAGTCTCATCTGTCCTGTAACACTGAAATGTGTGCCTTGTGTGCACCTACCACCAATTTTGATAAATGCATCATAATAGCATACGGTCACTTTGCTAAAGGAGAAGTCACTTATCCCTTACTTTCTTATATATTACAGAGTTTGCGGCAGGTACTTTTCCCTTATAATTATAACTTTTTTTTATGGTTATAAATAGTGTTACACAAAAGAAAAAAGTCCAATTTTTAGTTCACAGTTTAGAAAAGCGAGTACTAAAAACTGGACATTTTTCTTTTGTGTAACACTATTTATAACCATAAAAAAAGTTATAATTATAATTGAAAAGTACCTGCCGCAAACTCTGTATTACGTACCTTATGAGTGAAACCATTAATTTTACAATTATAAATTATAAAATTAAAATTAATGATTACAATTACTAATCTCTAAAATCAGTGCTCGAATTAAAAAATTTAACTTGAACGCAAATATTTCCAAAACATTGAAAAATGTCAACAAAATGACAGGCTCTTCAAGCTGAATAACACTTGTACACTTAGTTAAAAATCAGCACGTTTCGAATAAACCACATCAAAAATCAATTTTTCAAAACATCGCTAGAAGAATTGGGATTTTCTCACCTATCTTATGCATACTATAGTTGCTCAGCTCGTAGGAACGAATCATTTTTATATGCATAATGTATATCCTATCTTTAGGATATTGCACTATCTAAATAACAACAGCATTTCGGTTCACCCTCCCCACCCCCAATCAAGCACTGTCCAAAAGAACTTGTATACCGGCACCAAGAAACATTTGGAAAAGAAGATAAAAATTCAATTCGTGACTACGAAACATGATTTTTCTCAAGACAATACTTTTGCCACTTTCGCATTGGAATTGTTTTGAAGTGAAGATATTAGTGCAAACTACCTAATACACAAGTCCTTCTGTAGAATTGAAACTTATTTAATGCTACACATAAATAAAAATAAAATGTAAAAATTAAAGTTTTGCAGAATTTCAATTATACGACTAAGATACCACACTTATAATTAAAGTTTAACATTACAATTATACACTTTAAATATTTTAGAATATAGCCGAATCCGGTAATAGCGAATCGCCAAAAGTAAAAAATAGAGATTTTTGTTATAAGCTTAAGCGACCATTTTAGCATGTAAAACTGGGAATTTTGGCGGTATCCGCTATAACTACATAATTTAAACTCTATTGTCTTACTTTTATTCTCTATTATCAAAAAGAACAGCAAATAAACCAAATATTCAACACCCAAAACATCACGCAAACTCATAGAAAAACATACAGCATTTTAGTCAGATTGAGGCATTTAAGTTTCATTACTCGTCCCTGCAAGAAAGATTTTCACATTCCAAATGCATTTAATCTGTATAGCTTGTTCTATTCCTTCTTTGAAGTGCCTTCTTGAGTGAACATAAGCAGATAATACAGCTGTCTGACAATCTCACAGCAAACCCCTAAAATGAGTATGATGACCCAACAAAAGTAAAAAATCCTCTCCATCTTCTGTCTCTCTTCCAAAACCATAGTTCCTTTAATCTGCAAAGGTCAAACAACAGCCAGAACTGATTGCCTTAACTTACTGTCCAATATAAGTATCGATCAACACCCAATATGATTGAAAAACTAATTTAAAATCCAGAATTGGAATTAATTTCCCGTATATACACGCGTATAAGTCGAGGATTTTTGGACCAAATCTTTTATTTTATTATATTTTTTTTTTTAGTTATTTTTTTATTTTATTTTTTTAATATTTAAAATGGCTATTGTCCCTCGTATAAATCGAACCAAATAAAAATAAAATACAAAAATAAAATTTAGGGTGTCGATTTATACGCTTTTTGACTCGCTTTAAGTCAGGGTCGACTTATACGCGAGTATATACGGTGTTTTCTCAAGCTTAAAAAGTGATACTGGTTAGTATAGTAAAGAAATACACTATAGTTTTTTTCATAAGGCATCTTATCTTAAAAAACCATAAAATCTAGCAAGTAAAAAATTTAAAAAATAATAAATAGAAACTTAGCGTTTTCCCCCAATAGTTAAACTAAAAACCAAACATTTGATCATGTGACCATTAATTAATTTTGTCCCAAAACAAAGTCTTTATGTTTTGACACGAATTCATGGTCACATGATCAAATATTTGGTTTTAGTTTAACCAAATAATTTTATGGAAAAACGCTAAGTTTCTATTTATTATTTTTACATACATTTTTACAATAAAAATCTCATACTATCACTGCCCCTTTAAAACTTAAAAGTTTAAATTATTAACTCCTCCAACAATTGAATTTTAACAAAGTATCTACATCATAAATATCAACCAGGTTCTCAATTGAATTAAATTGCCACTTTTTTTCTTTGAGCAGTGCAATTGGTTAAAACTCACTGTACTGTATAAATAAAAAAAGAGCATTAATAATTGAAATTCTCCAAACTTCCACAACTGCCAATGCATAAATAATAAACGTTTCAAATAAAAAATATTTCCCCTTTTCAATACCGTATGTCAATAATGTCATAGTTTTGACTTTTCAAAGTCAATTCTGACACTGGCATAAAAATGAATGATTGAAAAATTTGTTTTCTAACTGATGATCATTGGACAACACACATGCACTATTAATAAGCCATTATACTTCAAAGGCCGACATGATCTGAAAATATGCATGCACGTCTTAATCAAGCAAGAGACACAATGACTGTAGAAATAACGGCCTCCCAATCAAATCTTCTGGATGAAATTACAATGTGGAGTGACTATGAAGATGTGTCGACAAACACATAAAAATATTTCAATGCAGTGCGCTTAACAGTGCAATGTGCTACACATACACAGATCTGTAGCTGAATACAGAACTGTAACTTGGTGTCAGGGTCCATGAATATCGAATACCAATTTAGTTTCAATTTTATAATCAATTAAAAAACTAAGATTCTTCAAATTTCAAAAGATTACTATCGTTCTAAGAACGCATGAACTCCGTAACAGAATCAAGTTATAGTTACAATCCTGACGATGAAGAGCAAACCTTAAGTCCCAAGGCCACCAACTTGATTATGCATTCAAGGAGGAACAACAGGGTGAAGAGGGTATTCATGTAGCTTATAACGTCTAGGTAGAGTACGTTCGCGTTGTAGTGCTACAGTAGCAGTGGATAGGAGGAAATAAAAAAATATGCCTTTAGGATTAGGATAAACAAGTATTGTAGAAATAAACAAAACACTACGCATCTAAAAATTGTCATGGACAACCTAAGCCTGTAAAACAAAAGAAAAAGAAAAGAACCTCATTGGTAGCAAATGCTTAATGATGCAATTGGACGGCATGCAATTAGAGAAAATTAGAACGTGGCTTTATGCTGTAACGATGAATAGTATATAAGTCTTTAAACGGAAAACTATGTGAGTATAAAAATGATGAACATGCCGTGAATGTTCTCCTTACCCTGACTCCAAATGCGATCAGCTTTAAAGTAAATTCAAGACCAAAGACGATAGTGAAGGCCAAGTTCAGTTTTCGAAGTACGAATGCGTACATTTTGGGCTGCTGGTAAAACTAAAATGAAAAGCAAATCAAAATAGCAAAGGGCAATGAGACCTCAAACTGTGGCGATCGAATCATTCACTGTTCAGCAATTCCATTGAAATTAAATTAAATATGGACATATAATAGATTACTAGAAATACCAAAAGGTACTTAATCCTAGAAGCAAACATGCAAAAAATAACAAATCAAGTCATAGTCATACCACTATACCATAACTTTAACTGCAAGATTTTTTAAACTATTCAAAATACACTAAATCCAAATCCATATAAACAATATAACGGGAAAACCGCACTCTATTTGGCATTAAAGCTATGGTATATTAAAAGCATTTTTCTCCTTTTTAAAAAAAATATCATCTACGCCAACTTAAATATAATGGTAAAGCAATTTACATAGACATTCACCAAATGCATGTGTTATAAGTTATCATATTACTTATATTCAGAACTTCAATGCAAGTCAAATAAATAGTTGCCTATTTACCATTATCAAGTCTTAGTTAAAATTATGCTTAACTATATCATGCAAACATAAAGATCATTCATAAACCATTTAGATAATCAGCATTAAAAAAATATCAATTTCTTTGCTGTTTTTTTTTTTTAACAAAAAAAAAGCGGTGCACGAATTAGAGCATACAAAATTGTAGTAAAAAAAAAAAGCATGCTATTTCCAATTTTTTTTAAAAAAAGAAGGTATTATTAGTCAATTAATAGGCTTGGCTACTTCATCATCATTCCTATTGAAACTTGTTAGCGTGAAGGGGAAAAAAATCCTACTAAATAAATTGATTAGTTATTAACATGTTACCACACAGACGTATCCAGATGAAAAAGTAAAATATATTATCACGACAATACACTTGAAAATCATCTAAACTACAATCTACAACTAAATGTAATTAATTTATTATTTACTTAAATGTACTACTTTCTAAATAAATTCACTAAAAACAACACTAATTTGAAAAATATTTTTAAAAAAAAGTTCAATTTTTCGCGCATCAATTTAATTCCAATTTAAAAAAGTAGCTAAATATTCAATGCAATTGATTCGTAGAAATTATTTAATTTTCAGTGGCGTAGCTGCACCAGAATCTCACGGTACAATCGGGCACGGCCACACAAAAATTTGACTAATTTAAAAAATAAAAGAAAAGAGGAAGAAAAGTCGGACATTATGAACTGTGGGGACCCATAGAATCCTTCATGATGTAGTAACGCCACTGATAATTTAGCACAAAGTCAAATTAAGTTTAACTTTATAACCGTTTTGCGGTTACAAGTTCTCACCTGCATCATGAGCAAAAGTGTATTACACACGATAAGTGTCATTATCAAGTATTCAAATGGTGGTGAAACGACCATCTTCCAAATACGATATTTAAAACCAGATCTTGTTCTGGGGATGTATCTTTGCAGAGGTTTGGCATTGATTGCAAAGTCAATACATGATTTCTTTAAATAAATAACAAAAAAATCAAAACAATTAATTCAAACTTCTAGCTAACTTATATTACTTGGTTTTTGTCGAGATCTCCTTCTTCGAGTTCTGCTTCACCTTGTGCTTGAAAAGTGATGATGATCAAGGCAACAAAAATATTCACAAAGAAAAATGGAAAAACGATAAAAAATACTATGTAAAATATAGACATTTCGATTCGATAGCGCGGCTGGGGACCACGATCTTTCGTCGTCGAATCCATCGACGTCATTAGAACTCTGGTTTAAAAATAAAATTATAATAAATGTTAGCTAATTTGTCTCTCAATAACATAAGAATTTAAATACTTACTGCGGCCACCCTTCTCCTGTCTGTACAGTGAACAGCGTCAACATAGCTATAGCAACATTATCATAATTAAATTTCTCTTTATTCCACGCTCTCTCTTCAGTTGTGGGTGCTCTGTCGTCGGATGTAAAAACAAAGTAAAAGCCCCTAACAAAATTAAAAAAGAAATTAGCATTTATCATATTTCTTATCGACAACATTTCAAAACTTACATGCAATCTTTTTGTTCAAGCTTAGACTTATCATTGCAATTAAAAAACTTCCCATTAAATAGTTGAACAGCAATAACAGCAAAAATGAATTGAAACAGAAGATAAACTATTAAAATATTTACAACATTCTTCAATGAGTTTACTACACAATCGAACACAGCCTGTTTAAAAAGAAAAAAAATAATTAAACTTGAGATTATTATTTTTGAATGTTAAATCACCTTTAGTTTTGGTACACGTTTTATAGTCTTTAATGGTCTCAATACACGTAAAACTCTTAACGATTTTATTGTGCTTAAATTTTGGCTTACTTGACTATTCCCATCTCTGATTAGAAAATAAAATTAAAATTAAAAAATGTCCAAAAAATGTCAACAACAACAACAAAACTTACACAAAAGCAAATCCTACTAGCGCGACTACTACTACAATAGCATCCAAAATATTCCATAAATCTCGAATATAAGATCCAGGATGAAAAATAACTCCTAAATCAACAACCTAAACAAAAATAAGAAAAAAAAATTAAAATATATTATAATTTTAAAAAGAAAATAAATAAATAAATTTTCTGCATACCTTTAATACCATTTCCACAGTAAAGACCCCAGTGAAAACAACATCAAAATATTCAAGAATAGCATTTCTTGGAGACTCTTCGTCAACGGGGTCTTCAGCAGCAAGTGCAATGCTACTTAACGCAATCACCAACATAATAAAAAAATCAAAGTACTTTAAATTTACTACCCAGTGCGCTCCACGTCTAATACTGAAAAAAAAATCAATTGAAATTACTACAAATAAAGATGTAATTAATTTACAAATTGGTCGGACGAAAAATAAACATTGACGAATAAGGCAGCATTGGCCGTGGCCCAGTGATATCATCGTTATTTTCTTTTTCTATGTCTACTTGATCTATGCAAATAAAAATCACACAATGTTAAAACCTAAAATACATTTACAATAAAAATACCACACCTTCATCTTCCTTTTCTCCTTTAGCTTCATCTAATAAATCTCCTGATGTTGGAGAAGAAATCATAGTACTGTCTTGCGTAAATCGATCAGGTCCAGTCCCATGAGACTGAAGACCTGCCAACTCCCTTTGTAACTCTTCTTTGGCTCTCTACAGAATCAAATATTAACTCACCTTACAACATCAAACTGCCTAAATTTACCTCTTTGTCTTCTACTTCCTGTTCTTCTTCGGCTTGTGTCATTTCATTGGCACTGGCTAAATTATCTACAGCGATAGCTAAAAACACATTCAGAAGCGTATCTATGTAAAGTTAAGCAAAATTATCAAATGACAAATATTTCTCAATATCATATCAAGTTTTCTGAAGGATACAGTTTCCGAACAAAACTAGAATGATGAAATATAGACTATAGGGCATGCCTTTCGTAATCCCACCATGAGCTTGAATGCCATAATACATCACTTCATTCCAGTCTTCCCCTGTTAGAATCTTGAAAATAAAATTAAAACAAATTGTTAGTCACAAATCTACAAAAATCTTACATCAACTCTACCACAACCATCTCTATTATAATACAAAGGTTTTTTTATTATAAATACTCTACATTTTCAAAGCTACATTTTCTGAAATATCACTTCATCGAGACAAAAAAATAAACTAAATTCTAATTGAATACTACAAATTCAATCTAAATCAGCACTGAAAATATTCTTTTATACGCATGACATTGTTTATATAACAATTCTATGTATGTAATTACATGCTTGTTTATCCATATATTTCAGGATTTATTTAGATGAATTATACTACCTGAAATACTGTTATCAAGGATAAAGAGAAAGAATCAAAATTCATTGGTGGTGTTTCCTCCTCAAAATTGAACCTAAAGAAATTAAACTTTTTGGATTAAACGTAATTCGGTTTATTTTCATTTTTTCCCATGTTAGTTTGTTCCCAGCAACTTTTTCCAACTATTTAATTGAAAGGGTTAGTATAAATTACAACTACAACTATTCTAGAACGACCTAAATCTAGTCTAGAACTACATAGACATTAACTGGTTAGCTGCTATTCTAATTCTAAGCAGATAATGGTTAGCAACAGTTTTAAAAAAGTTTCTAAAATCAGAAATAAAATACCTGGAACACCGTGAGCAAGGCTATAGGAAAGCTGTTGAAATTGGTGTTGGGGGTTTCATTGTCAAAGTTGAACCTACAAAAACATTCCATACAAAAAAACTAATGCTAATCTAATATTACTTTATGCACGTGCAATTACTAATTTACTAAAAATTGTATTGTACTTTAATGCAGACAGTGTTGGGCCTGCTAACAGCAACGATTAGCTGGGCAAAAAAACTTGGTTTGATAATTAAGTATAATTTTTTTTGCCAAGTGACGTTAATAAATAACTATAAAAATAAAAATATTTCATCTTCTTTAAATATATATACATTCGTTTAGCATTATACTGTCAGAATTAACTAATTAAAGTGATAAGCCTGTCAGCTGTAACTATCATGCTTATTAAATATTAATGTATTATGCCACACCATTACATCAGCGGTCTCATAATATGCAAGTGAGATGCCTCGGTAGGTGTCGTATTGGACCGCTAATCAAATGGAATTTACACCTCCAATTCGACTTTATAAGTACATTTCAAAAACCTACAGTTGATATAGCTAAGTTAGATAGAAATACTTAATTCTAATAAGTGACTCCCAATTGTTATAATGAAATAAAATTTGAGTACACTTAGCTATTATTTTTTAGCACGCCCAACACTGAATACTAATTTGGCAAACATTAAACATACACGTATAAAAAAATTAACAAACAATAATTTTAAAAGTAGCAAAGTATATACTCACTCTCCACCAAATAATTGCATCCCAAGTAATGCGAAGATGAGGATGAATAAAAAAAGCAGAAACAAGAGAGAAATGATAGAACGCATTGAGCGTAATAATGCAACTACTAAGTTGCGTAAAGATGCCCAATACCTGAAATTTATGATACAAATTTTAAAAATTAATACAATATAAAAATATAATAACTTACGTGGTCACTTTAAAGATCCTGAGTAGACGTAAGGCCCTTAGAACAGACAAGCCAAAAGATCCGTCTTTGAAACTAGACCAAATAACTTCAAATATACTGCCAGCTATAACCTATAATAACAGACCCAAAATGTATTTTTTGACATGTAAAATATAATCATTACTTACTATACAGTCAAATCGATTGAAAGAAGATTCTAAATAACTGCGAGGGCCCAATGCGTACATTTTAAAAAACATTTCAGACAGGAAAAGTCCCAAAAATACAAATTCTGCATAGTCTATTTAAAAGTAAAAAACCATAAATCATTTATTTTTGTAAATAAATAAAAATAATCTCTAAATATTTACATAAAAAATCTGTTAGCCAATGTGGTTGATCGTAATGTTCCACCGCTGTACAGACTGTATTTAAAAATACCAAGACTATGACTGACCAATAAAAAAATTGGGTTTTCACAGTATGACGAATAAAAAACCTAACAAACACAATCATTTTACTCCAAAACACAAAAGTTAAGCCATAAACTCATACCTAAACCGCTTTTCCGCTCGCCAGAAGCTCTTACATACTCCTTTATTCTTCATCTTGGACTTGAGATAGGAAGCCCGAGAAAAACCTTATCAAGTTTGCAAAATACATTAGAGATCAAACACATACATTAACTAGCACTAAAATTTTAAATTTAGTGAACCACTGTGCATCACAAAGCAAACAAACGTGCAATTAAAACCCAAAACTACACACTTTTAAACATCTATTCCATCTTTGTGATAAACAAATGACACGTGTATTTTTTAATTTAGCTACTGCAATAAACTAATATCAAATTTTTCAATTACTACCTCTAACAATACTAAAATCTAATTAAGTACTTGTAAACCTTAAGCCAATAAGTGAATTGCAATGTATCTATTTATTAACTCTAATTTTTATGTGTTACTGGCTTAGGGTTAAAACTACTATGAAACTAATTGAGGGGGAATAATCCATTACCTTTGTCTTTTTGGAGCACTGGGCAAAAATGAATGCGATGACATCAACGTATGATATGCAAGAAAATAGTAAGTCACATTCATGCACAAGCCAAGGGACATTTAGCTCACAAAACAATAGTTAGTTGATTGAAAACAAAAACCACCAAGCACAATACAATAAACAAGAGAAATCTCTCCACCTCTAAATCAACCAACCATTTTAACTTTTACTTAACAGATTAATCATTTTTGTTTTCATGCGTCCTCATAAATGAACTTCCGAACCATCAACATCCAATGTACACTTTGCTAACTTCCAACTAATTTCTCAACACCTAACCAGAAAAATCTAAATACTTTTCAGTTTAAACCACAAACTCTACGCTCTGTAAATGCTCACCTTCCGCTACCAGGTCTTCTTCGTCGTCGTCATCATCTTCATCTGTTTCTGTACTTTTACTTTCTGTACTTCGGCCAGTAATTTTTAATTTCTTCCTCTTATTGGCTAAACGGAACCGAGCTGACCAAAATCAAGAATATTGGCAATATAAATTTATATATTTTTTTTTTTGTAAAATGCACCACTACTGAAAACTAGTTTTGCAGGCAAGGAACTATGTACACATATGACTATAAACAATGCCTAATACCCTATCTAAATATATTAGGGATGTTGTTGGTTACTATCATTCATTCATGACGAACTGTCTGTACGTCTACAATTCCTATATTCTACCTCACCTTCTCGTATATGTAACTTTTCTTCTTCGGTTGTTCTCTCCTCTGCGAGAATTACTTCCTCTATAAGATAAAAATGTGTGTATTTAATGTTTTTTATTTAGAATTGTTATTAATTTTACCAGCTTTACATATCCATTCGAAATAACCATTTAATGCTACATCAAACTGCTTTCTCGTTCGATCTTTTAAAAAGGCAGTGCGGCGTTCCACTCGCCCCTTCTCGTTCGCAAATTCCCTAAAATGTACAACACCTTTAATTAATTCAACCACTTAGCAAATTGATTAATTTACCCGCTAAGAACTCCAAGAACTAAATTGAGCATAAAAAATGATCCCAGTATTATGAGGGGAATGAAGTACAACCAGTTATACCAACTTCCTAACGCATCATTGGTCTGAAAACGATGATTTTTAATATTTTAAAATGTTTTATTATAACTGGACACGCACCCAATACAGAATAGGAGTCCATCCTTCCATAGTAATACACTGGAACACCGTGAGCATGGCAAAACCAATATTATCGAAACTCGTAATTCCGTGGTTCGGTCCAATCCAGCCGACTTTGCATACAGACGAATTGGCATCACAGACATGACTGCCCATTTTTTCATATTCTTTATTATCTGTTAGACAAGGCGCTGGTGAGTCGCCAACCTTAATTGTCTCGGCTGAAAGTAAAAAATATTCAAGTGTCACTTTCCCACCATACAACTCTACACAACGATACAAATTAAAGGTCACACGTTCGATTAAATAAATTTGCATATTCTTTTTTTAATTTTAGTTTTCTGATCTTAATCAATGCTCGTATTGATAAGTCGAATGCAGAAACCGCCATGAATCAGGTCAAATTCATTGGAATAGGGGGGGAAAAAGCATTAATCAATAAAAGCAATTTTGGGAAAAAGTTTTAGAATATGAATGCTTTCAAACTGCAGTCACATAATTGTGTACATTTTAATTCCAAGCTATTTATAGCAAACATTCATCTATTTTCTCAACATTTTTTATTCTGCTAAACACCGCATACTTTTAATCTAACCTTGACTTTAATCAAGAGTTGGATTTGATGGCTACTTACTTGGATCTTCTAGACTAAAACAGGTTTTGTGAAAAACTCCAGAATAAAATTCTAGACCGATAATTGCAAAAATTACTATAGCAAATAAAACTAAAAGTCCAATTTGTAGAAGTGGTGCCATAGCTTTTATAATTGATTTCAGTACTACTTGAAGACCTGGAATAAACCACAAAAACAAATTAAAACAATTCACACAACAATTATTCTAGAAAAATAAAACACATTTCAAATTATTTAATTCTTTGATTCATAACTGATGTTTCTACTTATATTATTCCTACTAACAACGCTTGATTAATGCTATACTAACAAGCTTCATTAAAGTTGCATTATTTCACTTATTCATTACTTTTCATTAATTTTTTTAAAATAAAATAAAAATTTGCTACATTTTAAAGTGTACTATAATAATAAATAAATAAATACTCAATTCGTCTACTTACTTGGAATACCAGAAACTAATTTGAGTGGTCTTAAAACTCGGATGGCTCGTAAAGTTCTTAAATCTATAGTTAAATTATCTGGAGCCAGAATGGTCACGATCCTACAAACAAGACAACTACATTTTACTACAAAGAAGGCATGCTCAAATATTTTAGCTACACATTTTTAAAATTTCCAACATTTTTATATCCATGCTTCAACTTCAAGTTACTTCTTATAAATTGTCTATACAAATTACTCAAATCCGTGCGCTTACTATTACTACTAAAATATGTATGTCTATTTTCTTAACATCTTCCAAGTTCTTTCTTCTGGCAAAACTGCAAACAAAATCTACCTACGCTATCTAATACCTGATAGGTCATCATGCACTCGTTCGCGATTAATTATTCTGTTTTTGTTTTTTTTATTTTTTGTTTAATTGGGGAAGATTTTGCAGTTATCATTGCCGACTCATTCTCAACTTACTTGGGAAGCGAGATACAAGTTTTAAGGGACGTAACACACGAAAAGACCTTAACATTCGTAAGTCGACATTTATGTGCGCTTCAGCAAAAATAGTTAAAAGACTGAAAAAAGTATAAACATTTTTTAAATTTCCAAGAACTTCTCGCGAGAGGGCCATTATCTGTAAACAGAATTCAATCACCTTAAATCGCACTAAAAAACTAAACAAGGTCCTAAAAAAAATTATATTAGACAGATTTGAGAAAAAGAAAAATCATTTCCTTGAGCTTAAAGTTGTAAACAAAGCAAAATCAACTCTCTTAGCTACAGCTAAAAACAGATTGAACACAAACACAATGAACACAAATTTATCAGATAGTAACCATAGTATTGTGCAAATTCAAATAAATGCTACGACACTCGTGTTCTACATTCGTGTGATTTTGCTCTTGGTGTAACACTAAAAGCCCTTAAAAACAGAGATAAACGTCATTTATCACATTGTGGAGGTTTAATATATTATTTTTTTTTTTTTTTTTTTCTTTTTTACAATTTTCAGATAAGAATCAATCATATCAACCAGGCTTTGACTGATAATTCCAATATTGGCCGATACTAATCCCCAAACAGAAGTATAAATTGTCTATAGATATTAGATATTATCTATAAATGTATCACTACCATCTGTAAGTTTACTGTTTACCCCATTATCATTTAATGCGGTTCCTCGCTGAACATTTATTAAAGCGATTAAGTAGTAAATTATTATTAATCAGGTTAAAATTTAATTAGAGCACAGCAAATAATCCATCCAAACTTACCCGGTTACTACCACTATGAAATCCATGACATTCCAAATGTTTCTTAAGTATGTTCCTCTATGCAATACAAAGCCTAATGCTAGAATCTTTAGTGAAGCTTCTACACAGAAGATAGCCAGAAAATAAGGCTCAGTTAGCTCCTATAGAAGAAAAAAAGAAATAAACAAACGTATATTAGGGCGAGTAACAACAGGAATCACTCCTTAATAGGTTTCACTGTGACGAATGAGATATGTTTTAGTTTAATCCAATTGTAGGAAGAAGAAAAAAACAAAGGTCAGACTCATTCCATGTTTCTAAACAAAACCTGTCAACAGACTGAAAACAAATAATATAGTAGGAACTTGATTAATCCAAAAAAAATGTCAAAAGTTGGAAATTTAAAACTGACGGTTCTACTTCAACTGCAATATATCTGCAGTAAAGCATTAAGGGGTTGCTTTTTTGAATTAATTGTGTTGTAACAAAAATTTCGGACTAATTTTACTTTCAAATATAAAATTTTTTTAAAATTTATTATTTATTGAGTTTTTATCAATTAGGTTTAGAGGTAATGATATGAGTCACAATTTTAAATTATTTTTTGCTCGTTTTCTGTCTAATCAAGATTTTATGTTAGAAATTGAGTAAAAAAAAGTTTGATGAAGATGAAACTGATGAAACTGAACCAATTTAGGATAAACAAATAAAATTAAATTAATTCTTAAGAGGTCGAATTTCATTCAATTCTATGACTTGCTATTTGTTTAGACCGTTTAACGCATTCAAAAATAAAAAGTTTATGATTACAAAAATTTTACAACAATTTTAGCCCATTATGTTCATAAATGCAGATGCGAGTTACGAAACTCAAAACATTTTTCACATTTATTGTAACCAAATTTTCTAAGAAAAACCTTTAAAAGCTACACCATAGGGATTATGAAAATTTCAATACATTCAAAGCCAGAAAAAAATAATAATTTAAAAGAAAAATACAAGATTTACTTACCAAGTCTTTTGTTAAATTAGTCTTGTCATCCACAGGCAGATGCTCTTCAAGTGCCAATACTATACAATTCGCTATAATAGTCATTAATACAGCGTACTCAAAGGGAGTAAAGCAGAAAATTAAGGAAAAAATAGCGAAACGTAAAAAAATAAAAAGTTAACGTTACTATTTTTAAAACAGAAGAGTTGTGTGAGCATATTCTGCAATCCATACATGACCACTTTAAACGTAGCATTAATTAACTAATAAAAAGAAAGGGAAAAGCATAATCAATATTAATATTTATGGGTTCAAATATAATTTATTTTTTCTGATTTTTTTCACGGAAACGTTTAGTTTTTTATTCTGCTGGACACTAAAACTAAAACTAAAAAACTTAAATAAAAAAAAAAATATTTTAATATTTCGAAGGCAAATTTCACGGAATCGAAGTTAATCTTTAAATTTTAGGTTCGTCCATATACCATTTTATGTTCGTTTGTACTAAGTAATCTATTTACGACTCTCGTAATGTGAGCTCGTCTCGCAAACTGATATTAAGAGATCACAGTCATTTGATTACTTAGACACATTAAATTAATACATAGTTTAAAAGCTCACCTTAAATCTTTTCTTTTTAAAATCAATTTCAATTTCCGAATTTTATCGAATTTTACAGCAAATATATATAAACATTATATATTTATTTAAAAAACAATATTTTTTGATATTATTTTTTTAGATACAAAAAAACCTGGTTTGGTTTTCACCACCTGCTAGTATTACCAAATAAAACTAATCGTTTCTGAGAGATATTTATTTCAGCACATTTTTAAATGGTTGAAAACCGAGCAACACGCACCAAATGAAAAATGTTAGTGCTGATGTGATTTCCTAGCCAACTGCTCGAAAACAGTTAAAAATTTTATTAAATGATATTTCTCGTTTGCGAAATACCAAAAAATAAAAATCCACAAACGATTCTAAACCACTCGAAAAATGAAATATTAATTAATTATTCACCCAACCTATATGCCGCAATCACCTTTAAGCTAAAGCAAAGTTTAAAAAAAATGGTAAAAAAAGTGAAGTTTGATAGGAAATATTGAATTAACACATAAAAGCGTGTCCTTGCCCATCGATTATTAGAGGCGCCATAATTTACCCAGCAACCCTCTTCCTCCGTTGCGTCTAGCGCTTTTATTTTTAAACGAGCTCGCTAGCACTTTAATACTAGTAAAGGATATGGCCATTCGATGATGAACTTGGTGTACTTTCGAAGAAAGTTGTCTTCACTGAGGATGAACAGCGAACTAGGCCCTTTCCCGGCCGGTACTTCTTGTCGCTTTCCTTTTCGAGGAGCCATTCTGGTTTCCTATGGATCCTTCCAAGTTAACAACACATATTTTCACAAGAATCCGACCAAAATAAAACCGTTCCTCATAGCTACGACAGCCATCATCCCCCGCTGGCGCAAGATTCTGCTCGTGACCAAATATCAATTGCTTTCTCACCACCCACTAATCGTAGTTGCGCTCAACATGGCGGTGGCGCCCGATATTAACACTGACCGTACCTGCAACCTGCAACTCGTATCTTGGCACCATTTGGACTGGACATTGGAGCCGACGTATTTCCACTATGTGAAACGTCCGTCTGTGATCTCTATACATACAAGCTGAATTCCTTCAGTAGGACAAACCTTCACGCTCAGTTGTCAAAGCGAGTGATCGACGATCGAATATGACGTCACAAAACGGGAAGCACAGTGAGTCAGTGACGTTATTCGAGAGGCAGCCCACTGATGCTCTCATGTTAGGGCATGCGCACGCAGTCCGCTCGCTTCAAGGTCGTTTCGTGTTATTGTAATAGCTCGAGCCGAGTTGTTCATCGTTTATCAATTCTCGGCTCGGGGAGATGAAGATGTACCTTTATTCGCCTTTCTATTTCCAATCATTATTTCTATGTATGCAAATTTCATTTTTTATTTATCTTTCTTAGAATGGGGAGGAAAAATAAAAAATCAATTATTTATGTACAAAATAGCATGATGTGAGCAAAATAGATTAGAATTAAAATTTCAAATCGGGTATTATCATCAAAATAGTGTTTCAACATATATATGCATTAATAACACGATTCCCATTCCGACCAACATGGAAGCACTTTGTACAGCTAGAACACTAAATGATTTGTTGTGGTTTCGAAGTTCAGGCAGCTGAAATAATATACAAATAAAAATTTAAAATGACTTTTTTATGTTTTGTGAAATCCGTACCATATCACCAACAGCGATGTAAAGAAACATGGCAGCTGTGAAGGCGAAAATCCACTGCCGTGTACTCTGATCAAATCCTAAACTTACACCGACATACAGACCTAGAAAGGCTGTTAATGCAGATGCAAGATTCGCTAGTAAAGCGTATTGTATAGACAGACCCGTTGAACGTAGGATAACAAAATCACCTGCAAAAATTAAACAATATTAAAAAACACAATTTATTAAGTGCAAATGATACTGTGTTGTTTGGGCTCCGCCTTTAACCCTGAAAAACTAGAATTTGAACGGTTTTCTAATAAACTGAATTTGAATTGCTATTATTCTGGCTACAGCCACAGTCGCATCCCTGATGAAAATCGAGGTCATGGACACAATATTATTACTGTATAACTTTAAAGTTAACTTTTTAAATAAAAAAATTTTTTTATTTGCATTTATTAATGTATACTTTTTTATGAAAAATAATTTCTTCGTACCAAATTCGTGTGGTAGTTCGTGACAAAAAATTGCCAATGACGTTGAAATACCACTTTGTAGACCACTAGTAAACGCTGCACCCACTGCCAAACCATCGCCAAAATTGTGTACAGCATCTCCCAATAAAATTACCATTGCAAGAGGTTTTAATTCTGAAAAAAATGTTTGTTTCTCTTACATGTTATAATTACATGCGCTTCCTATTCTTATCTGTGATATTACCCTGTAAATTCGTAGTGTCACCATCATGCAGTATAAAGGTCACAGGAACAGCTCCGCCAGGGCCGCAGCTGCTCGAAGGGGTCTCTGGATGGCTGGGTGAAGAACAGGTCTTAAAAAATTAAAATTAATTTTTGCACCTACCCAAATTCTAAATTATCATACAGCTTTGCCTTCACTCCATGGCAGAATATCTTCTGGAAAAGGAATATGACTATGGCTATGCCTTCGTGGACATCGGTGAGATTTCTAAATAAATTATCAGTTTACTTAGTTTAACTTAAGAATGAATAAACGTCAAACTAACTTTGTCCTCATGATGAGCCAAATCCATAACGGTTTCAAAGGTAAATAAACCAAAGATGGTAAGCATGATGAGAACTTGACGCCATAAAGCCGTGTGTTTGTGATGGTCACCTTCGCACTCAGTTCCAATGGCTTCAGGAATGAGGTGAAGAACAGCATCGCCAATCATAAAACCAAGGCCGAAAGCGATAAACCCAGTGATTACATATTTGTAAATTCTGCTCCGTAAACATGGTATAAGCATAACACCAGCAATAGAACACAAACTTATCAGAAGAACTGCTAAAGTGCTGTATCCATATGCTAAACAAAAATATCATTAATAAAAGCAAACTTAATATCATTACCTACGTACTTTCAACTGTAGACAAATCACTCTCTGTTTTATTCTCTTCACTACCAAAATCAGCTCGAAATGATGGACATAATTCTGGAGGACATAATGGCATCTAAACAATAGAAAATTAAAACTAATTAGTCTTCCTTATAAAAAAAAATATATATGTATATATATATATTTTTAACTTACAGAAAAGTTAATTGGTTGATAATCAGATTTATTCCAATGAGATTGAGAATACAGATCTATTTTTAAGAAAAACAACAAGTTCAAACATTATTTAAACTCGATGCAAAGAAAACAGGCTACAAATGAAGACTTACTTAAATTTGGTGTTTTTTTCAAACTGTCTTTCTCAATTCTATGATCTTCTATGTTGCATATGCAGTCATTTCCTTCGTGAATAAGGAATGTCCTTGCTAACCACAATTTAGGCATAACTGGATACTCCTTTGATACCTTTGTAGAGTTGTATAAGTTAGGAATTCCTGTTGACAACACATTCTTTATGACGAGTAGGCCTATGAAAACGTACATTACACACATCGCAGTCTATGTAACATAGCAAATTTAAATCTTATTAATTTTTGCGATTGTCTATAATCATCCGGTGTTTTCAGTCATTTCTCTAAGTCTATATTGCTACGGTAACATTCTGTTGTAGTTCTGTTATTCGTGCCTAACAAAGCCATTATCAACAAATTTTTTTCTCATTCTTGCAACAATTTGATTTCTATATTTTTATATTTGAAAATTATTTGCGAGTAATATGCGATTTCTGATGTCATTTATTAAACACCGCTTTATTCCTTTAAATGCACTATTGCATACAATAGATGTTTTCACATTTAAACATCGTTCACCAACAACTATTTCACAATACAAAAATAAAATTCGATACGTTTGTTATCTGTTTTCTCTCCGTGTACAATTAAAATTATACAATAAGTTCACATTCACAAAATATACCAAGTTGAGACAATATTTTGGCATACAATCGTCATTTTATCAAATGCAAATATTTAAATCAAATCAAATTCTCAAACAGACAGCAAAGTAATGTAATGTTATTCTTAATTACCATTTGTACTCAATACTAAATTTGCTGTATTCTGAAACATGTGCACTTCTAAATACACCGTACATTATAAATGCATTGTAAATTATTCTATTGTATATCATATACAATATTCTTACATAAACATGGACATCAATATGTTCAATTAATTATCACATAACAAAATATGATAGCTGCCTGAATTCATATTCGTCATAAAATCGCATAGCTTTAATAGGTACAGTATAATACTAATTAAAATTGCAACAAAAAATATAACCAACATATACATAACTTAAATTGCATTGTCATGTATATATATATAACATATATTTATAGTATAGGCACAACATTAATAACAAGTTACATAGTTTGCATTGCTCTCACAGATAAGTGAGTTAACTTATCACACAAATAGTATACAGGTACATCAATTAATAAACTTCATTCACCATACAGAAAAGACATGGACTTTTGTCTAAGTTCCTTAGGTGTTCGTTTAGCTTCTGTAACAACCAGTTTCAAGCATTTGTATCTGCAATCTTGATAAGCTGAAGAAATCAGAGTTGCCGCCGATTTGTGATCTAATCCACGGAGACAGAGTTTACCGACTTTTAGAAGTATGTGACCAACACGAAGTCCTCCGGCTTCAAAAGCAGCACCATCGGACTAAGAAAATAAAATAAATAAGACAAACTCCGCCTGAACTTTGCTGCAGTGCACCGCTGGAACAATTCTCAAACCTGAATGTTCACTATGCGAGGTAAGCAATGTTGAGTATCAGATCCTCCTTCTATGACGACTCCGAGCGATGGTTTCGATTTTTCTATTATAACTGTCATATTTCCATGTTTATCGTACCAGTATTTCGATTTTTTCCCCTACAAAAAAAAACGAAACAACCCCTATAATTACACCGAATTGTTACTAACACGAAATAATGATTCAACATACAAAGCGCTCCCAACTATTCCTTCTGCTCTTTTTGCTGAATCGAACTTTTACGCGGCGATTTCGTTGCTCTTCATCGTCACTCTATAAAATAATATTAATAACGTCATAGCGTTAGCACTGATTTGTAAGTATTTTAAGTTCTAAGAATTAAAAAAAGTGGATTTTAGAGATGATTTTTGGATCTTCTTCTCGTTATCGTTGAAATTCGTTGATTTGGAAATAAGTTTGTATAATAAAAATAATCTTATTTACAGATTACGTCACATGATGCATATGTAAGGTAGCAGCTGAGGCGAAATAAGGTTAAACGATACCTTAATTACATCATTAAACGATGCAATTTCAGTGTTTTATGAATTCAGAATAGAAATCCCCTGTTTTGAATAATTGTGTGCAAAAATTTGGAATTCTTTTTAAAATTAATGAACCTCAACTCACAATAAAGACATTTTAATAGACACAATTTAAAACAATTTCAAATCATATTTATATACATTTTTTAAGCTTTAATAAAAATCAAGACTATTCTACTTCTGTAAAATCCTATAATACTGTTTCAAGAGCAACAAATGTTAATAATATAAACAAAATAAATACAAATCTTTCGATTGTAATACGACTAAACAATAATATGCAATTATACAGATCACCAAAAGTAATATTTGAGACAAGTAATAAACGCCTTTTAACCCGAAAAACGTAAACACGAACATATCAATCGATAAGCAACTGATTTAGAACAATTAAAGAAATTAAACTAATGTCTCGAAAAGAACATGTGGCTTTTGCAAAATATATAAGTAGTGAGAATATTTTTCTGAGGCATAATAATTATTTCATTATATCCCCCTAAATGTTTCTGCAATACCAGAAAAAACAAAGTTGTAATTTTTTTGAGCAACAACAGTGCACAATCTAGCTAATTCATATAAAGATTATTTTATGAAGTTAGTTCATGTAATAAAGAACATGTTGTATAAGACAAATTGAAGAGAAAACTGCTGATCAATAGACAGACACTTAATAAGAAATATTCATGAAATGTTTTGCATTTAAAGGTATAATTTTTCCCTAAGTTTCAACTATAACTGGTTAGATTAAAAAATAAAAGGATTTTTATTCCCATTCGTTTAACCTTAAGATCTAGCAACAAAGCATCCTTTTATTGACCAGAATTCTTGTCACCCCTTCCTTTCCAACACATTTAAAAGTTAACAAAAGCAGTCACATGTTTAATAAATTGCATTTTGGGAGCAGACCATTATGATGGCTTCGAACTGCTGTATACAATTACTCGTAGATAGCCAAACAAACAAGAAAAATTGCTTAGCAACGATTTATGTTTTTCAAAAATTGTATGTGGAGACACCCTTCAGGGATGTAATATAATATAAACAATTTGTTGAAATTCGGTAAAAACATTTTTTTTTTCAAATAAAATTTTTCTTTTTGTTAAGCATATACTACTTAACACATTGTGATATACCACAAGTTGAGAACCGCTGATCTATCTGATCTTCCATTCTTGCTTCATATGCAAATTACATGACACTTATTTAAAGTGCCAGCAGATGCTTTGTGTCACCCAGTTTCAAGTACCGGTACTTTACTTCAGATACTATTATTTGTTGAGTTCTAGGTTCAACGAAGAGATGCAAAACCCAAGTATATACATACTAAAATATAAATCATCATCAAACAAATAAATCCTAAAATGCAAAATCAATAATGAATACCCCTAAAAAGTAATTTGTTGTAAAACACAAAATTCAAACTACCTGTTGTTCTGATTATTAACTAGTGGCTACCGATACTAAAATAACGGAATCAAGACATAAGTAAAAGTACTTCAAGCCCATTTTGTATCATTTGTCCACAATATTAATTGCCACAAGGAAACAATGACGCACAAAATGGAGAATGGCTGGAATCGTCTATTCAAGTGAATTGAATAACTCATAATTTACAAACCTTATTATTATTATTATTATTATTATTATTATTATTATTATTATTATTATTTTATATTATATTAGGGAATATTACCATAAAAATGCATGCTAAAATACATTTCGAAATTAACCGTCAATGGACAGACCACAGCAAACCCAGCAGTTAAACCAATAATTTTTTTATATGAAAAAATTTCACCGAGTTCGTTAAACACTTGATTTATATGTACAGTTATTTTGATGGGAGTCACACTGTAAAAAATTCAACAAAAGAGAATCCAATACCTCAAGTATTATTAATTTACCTCTAAAAATTACCTCAGCTCATGCCTGAACAAAGGATACACGAACAAGAGTCCATCCTCACGGGTTTTACCACGTTAATCTATCGATTTCAGGTTTATACAGTTACTTTTTCTCTCCCCTAGTCCAATTATTGGCGTATACATTAGCAGTCGGCGCATATGGGGTTTGCCCTGCCAAACGATCGTTTGTACGGTTTTCAATTTTTATATGTTCTATTTTTTTTATTTTTTTATTTTTTGATATTTTTTTTTTTTTGTATAGAAAAGCATTGTCATCATGCTAACACGCAACAGAGATGATCAAAATTGACACAAAAAATTCCCGTCATTAAAAGAGGAGGCACTTCATACGGTAAAGGTTCTAACTCTGCATCAAAATCGGTCGAATGAAAAAACAATTTCTATAGTTAAGTTCCATGACTGCATTCTAACATCAATTTTATGAGTAAAAGGTTCCCAAATACCTCAGAAATAGGTAATAAATACTAATACATGTGTTGCCATGTACATTTCAAGTGCCTAGCGAAAATGTGCACTGGACGCATCAAAAGGGGGAGGGGAAGGGGAGAAGGTATATAAGGTCTTACACTCTTACTACAAATTGCAATTGTCCCGAACCCTGTAATCTATACACAGTGTTACAATCAATGAAAAATAATAAATTTCAAATTGATATGTCAAAGTTATCGTACAATAAGAAATAAATAATGAATTAAAGGTTAAGTGCAATGAGTGTATTTATCCAATTCACACTTATCGCACTCACCTTTAAAAGTTTATTCGCTGCGGATAGAGCAAGTGAAGTGCTAATGAGCATATATAATTTCTAGCTCCATGAGGTTTGTTTATTACAAACACCTGTTATTCATAGCACCGTCTGTGTTCTATCTGCACAAGGCGAATATGTGATAAAAACCATCTAAAAACCAGTTGGAGTTAATTTCTAAGAGTACAAAACACACCAAAAATGCATTACTAAAAATTAGGGTTGCACCGGATATCCGGATTCGGCTTCGGTGTCCTGTAATCCGGCTGAAAATAAATGTTCTGGTTCCGAATATCTGGTTCCGAATTGTTCAAAATTTCTACCGAATACCGAATTGGCGAATTTTGCCTAATTTTTTGTCTTTTAGAATTTTTTTTTTTTTAAAAAAACAAAAATTAGACAAAATTTGGTATTTGGTCGAAATTTAGTTGTATAAAAATAATAATATTATAAATAAAGTGTCTTTTAATAATAATTTTATTATTTTATAAAAATTTTTAAATTTTTTAAATTTGGTTTTGAGATCTGGTGTAAATCTGGTGTTCGAGATTTTCAGATAAAATAATCCGGTATTCGAAATTTAAATAAATTCAAAATTCGGTGAAATTCGGCATCCGGAATCCAGTGATTTTTGGATCTGGTGCATCCCTACTAAAAATACAAGCCTTTCATATGGATTTTCATTTGCTCAAATAAAATATATCCAACACATCACCAACCACAAATAAATTATATAAAGCAGTTTTTTCTGGGTTTTTTTAAATTTTTTTATGGGTTTTCTTTTATTTTCGATATGTGCAGTTTCAGATTGCTAATAGAGAGTTTTTAATATTGCTTGTTAAATATTCAGTATTAGAAAACCAAGACTGCTAAAAAGCAGCATGTAATATGGATTTTTTTGTCAGATGCGTTTGTAGGTGAAGGCCAAAAGCTTGCAATTTTTGCAGCAGTGAATATCTCAGCTTTCACACATAGCAGCATTGGTCGTAATATTTTAACTGCGCAATTCAATTTGTTTGTTTCTGCGCATGTGTGAAGGCACATAACCTCAAAGTAACGAAGTTACTTCAACGCTCACAATTGAGTATCAAATACAAAATACATTTACATGCCCTCCCCAACCACCACAACAAGGAGCATAAATCTTACAGCTTGCAAAATCTGGTTTTAGACACTTTGCGATGTCTCTATGACTTGATATGTGCATCATCTGAGGTCAGTTTTTTATTTATTAGCCAAACACCTTACCCAAACCATACGCCAAATATTTAAAATTAATTTGTTATAGGTGTCGAATTACAATAAAAATCGCAAACACTATTTACGAGACATCGCAAAGTGTCTTTTGTGTCGGAAACTAGGTTACTAAGCCCCTATTTTCTCACTTAATGTATGCAGCAATTGCAATAAAGTGGGTGTGGTAAGCCATAGAACCAAAAAAATAAATGTAAATTGCATTCACAGATATTTCCCAGTGCTAGGCGGTCCAGCTTAATAAAGTATAGTAGTTATTTAGTTTCGCAAAGTCCCTAGTGTTGCAAAACTTAATTATAAGATAATGGCTGCATTCACAAATAGAAAAACAGCAGCGCTTTAAAACATGCTTCTTATTTTGTAGCTAAATTTCTGAGGGCCGTGTTTCAATAAGTTCATAACAAGCTAAAACCCATTTGCGCAAAAGACTTATGCAAATGAAAAATAAATACAAAATTCAATATTTACTACCTATTGCTGCTATAAAAAAAACAACCCAGTTGTGGTGGTCAGCCCTTCGGTCTATATTAGTAGTCAACTTAAATTTACTATACTAAGCTGATATTACGTAATTGACAAAAAAAATAATCGCATTTTTAAATCCTCACATTGAAATTTCCTCCATAATCTTTGAATTAAATATTGGCAACCTGAAACTATGAAACCGGGGTAGCGATGTATAGCAACATAAAAATAAATAGTAAATCTCTGAAAGTTTTTCATCTGCGGTCAGGGCAATTCAAGCTTAGGCGTAGAAAAGATAGAAACTCAAGATACGGAAAAAAAGTAGTGTAGTCAGCTAACGGAAGACTGGGTGGACATCCGGCCTGATATGAATTTAATCTTACGATCGGGGAAGAGACGAACTGCGATTTGAACGACCAGTGTAACGATTGGAATTTCGGCCAGATCGCCATTTTGGATAACGATGCACTACGGGCGTATGGGATTGATAAGTGGGCTCTTCCTATAAATAAAACAAAAGAAAAAAACAATGTTCATGATTTCATTTTGACGGTTTGAAACTTCAAAAATTCGTAAAGATGCTTAAACGTGCATTTCAATCGGTTATATGGTCAAACAAGAAGGAAAAAACAATCCAAAAACTATCATCTAAGATCAAATTCGTGCATAAAAAAATATTTTACAAAATACGAAATTTTAACGAAAAGCCGAATTAAAGTTCATCCAACAAGACAACAAGTGCATTCATCTTTCAGAGCATTTCTCTTTTTTATTTAAAAAAAATGTTTCCTACATCAAGTAATGGTCCTTTTTCAAATTAAATTATGAAAGCTGAGCTAAACGCAAATCCTAAACATATTTAATCAAAATAGAGCTTTTTGGGCAGTATAGTAGCTTCAATGCTCCTGACAGCAGATGTATGAAGAAACAAACAAAAAAAGAAACCATGGAAAAATAATTTCCCTTCAGAAATTCATTTCACAATCACAACCTTCACAACAAACTCCTTTTTTTCGCATTTTTAATTGTAATCGCAATTATTTAAATCTATTATTTCTCTCAAAATATCAATTTACTTACATAATGTCCTGTCATGCCTAGTTCCGACTGCTCACTGCCTATACTCCATCGTCTATCATTTGAGGATCGTTGATGAGACATCATTTCCTCTTGGTAATCATTTTCCCCAACGTATCTAGACAAACCCTTTCAAAAAAGTCAACAATGTAAGATAAATTTCTTTAAAATTTATATTTATTCAAATATTACTTGTACATCTTCTATGCTACGCCGTCGTCTTTCATACCCACCATGATGAGCCACCGGGTGCCAATTATCTGGTGCCGGTCTTCCACCAGCAACACCATTCCTTGCATGAGAACTGGTCATTGGCATCTGAACCCCATGTTTCAACATTTTAGATGAAGATCTGTAAATAAATTTATATTTAAAAAACTTATTTAAAAATAAATGAATAAAACAATAGCAATACCTATTTGCAACATAATAAGAACCGTTAATCGAATCGACGCCGCTATCTTCACTTGGCGTACGTAAATCTTCGTCAGATACATAACCTCCAGGTAATGATGTACTAAATGCAGGTGGAAATCCGTGATGTCTACTCGAATGTGCTGACGAGCGAGGAGCATCGTAATGCAACCCGCTCGTTCCCTGATCCTGTAAATTAGCGTAACGGCTAGGATCTCTCTGTAAAAAAAAAAAAAAACGCAACAAATTTTTAAAAAAAGTTACTTCATTTAAAATAGAAAATACACTTTCATTTATACAATATTTCTCAAGCAACAACATAAGTTTTCTGTTCTCATGTCTATTTTATTCATTTGCGGAATCAACATTTTCGTGTTGATTTCATTCAAACATTCAGTCAACACTATAACATTGACTCAACTTTAGTGTGTTACTTTTAGTATGCCTTTACGAGGTGAGCATACCCTTGCATTCCTTGGCGAGGAAGTGCTACTAGCAACATGGCTTGTCAAATGGTCCATTGATATCGATGAAAACCGGTTCCGAGAGGATCTGTCATCAGCACCAAGCCATTGTCTAGTCTACAATGAATAGACCGAATAAAAATCGATTGATAACGTCAATATTTCTTATATTTACTCGTGCCATTTCCAGATCTTTCTTGTAGATTAACTCGTCGAATCTATGTTGATCGACCGGGTGAATTACTTCGCGGACATCTTGCAACAAAGCATACTGGAAAAAAAAAAAGAATTTAAATAAATAATTTCTTATGTAGTAATCAATATATCTACTTTGTCTTCGGTTTCGAACAATTCTAGTAAAACGGCTATAAACGAATCGATTGTCATTAGATTTCGTTCGTATTCAATTCGATAATAGTTCAAAGTAGCTAATTCGGCCTTAGTTAAAGCTAATTTAGCTTTTTCATTTAAAATCCTCAATGCTTGTATATCGATTGTGTGTACCAAATTGTCGTATGGATGTATTCCTGTATTCAAAGAAGGTTTACGTTGAAATCTACAATAACAAAAACAAAACCATGTTTAGTTGCGCTGCCCAAAGCTTTGCTGCCAAGCCCCCCCCCCCCCCCATCAATTTATTTACCTGGACGATTGAGAAGGCGCTCCACTGCTTCGTTCATACAACCAACTGTTTTCATCGTATGTTGTACAGGAATATGGAACTTTTCCAACTTCACGTATGGTCATCACCATTACCGGAGAATATTTTAGTACCCGTACTGCTTCATCGTGAGTAATATCCAAAAAACTTTGATTGTTGACCTCCAATATCTGATCTCCTACCTATAAAACATTTGAAAAAAAAATTATTTACGATTTTATAAAACTAATATTTTCAATTTTTACCTTCAGCGAAGCCATGTCAGCGACAGAATGTTTATCAACTCCCGTTATATAAACACCGAGTCCGTATTCAACACCGCCTCGTATCATCAGTCCTAAGCTCTGTCCCTTTTCGATCCTTAAAGTCACCTTAAAAAAAATTTAAAAATCATAAATTAAAAAATTTATAATTTTTTTATTTTTTTTAAGGTCCAAAAATTGCAATATTGCAAAATTATATATTTGATTCATTTCTTTAAATTTGAAACAAAAAAATACTCCCCTAAAAAAAAAATAAAAGACAATTTATACAAAAGCTACGCACTTACAGACTTCAGTCAATATAACAGTCGTAGATGCAACCTGCATGGTGATAAACGTCTTATAAATAAACATTACCTTTCGAATCCGCGGAGAGTGGTGCAACCTGGAAACTGCTTTCCGATGCGCTGGGCTGCTATAAAAACTGTGATCGTATTCGGGTGGCGGTGAAACACTCCGACCTTCGCCATCCAGCCATGTGTAAGTCTGATGCACTATGCATGCTCCCGGGATTCTTGCTGGAGAACACACTATCAAATCCAATCTAGGTGCAGCTTTTAATATCTAAAAACAAATATACAAAAAAAAAAAATATTAAATAATAAAAAATAAAAAAAAACAATTACATCAGCCTAATGTTACAATTAGTAATGCAGCAAAGCATGGCCACTTACTTTGATGGCTTCCTCGTGAGATATATTTTCAAAAGACGAGCCATTCACGCTCAGCATTTCATCACCAGGCATCAAACCAGCACGATCGGCAACGCTTCTTTCCATTACTTTGGACACAAAAATTCCAATTCCCAATTCTCTTCCGCCCCGAATACTAAATCCAAGTCCAACTCCCAAATCCGATGACCTCCGCAAAACAATCCGTCGTACGTGCCGGCGACCAGCAAACATGTCTAAAGTGTCATCGTCACATACACTTAAGTTCCGCACGCTCTTACTCCGACGAAATGGTACGCCGTATGTTTGTTCCGGTGCGGTTCCGTACGACTCCGTGGGCATAGAATTGAGGGACAAGGTCGATCCCCATCCATTACGGTGCCGGTATGCTGAGGACATTTTCGTCAATTATTCTTGATATGAATTAGTTCTTCGGTAATCACATTAGTTTTTGATTAATGTGGACAGATGGTTCGAAATATGGTAACAATATGATGGCAACTAACATTCGCCATTAAAATATACTTTTCTGACGGTTTTTTCTCTTTTTGATATGAATAGTATTGAGGTAATCAAGAGCATTTCTTCACAGTTACTTGCATCGCTGTATTAATGATATTAATGCACATAAAGCGCACATACACCGCTTATAAAAAGGCTGAGCTTTAAACGTCAAAAGCTACACCATGCGACTCGATATGCCATGTCGATCGAAAACTACAACTGAAGCGATCAATGCAAGCAAAGAACCCGGAAGTGACTTTCTCACGCATGCGTGTTTATCGTCGTCGTAATAGACGTTTTTCTATTTCCTTTGATCCCGGAATGAAAAAAAAGACTTCGATTTACTGAAATAATTTTATTTATTATAATTTTATGATTATTATTTATGTCGAATCTCAAGGGGCAAGTTTTCCTGCAGAGCATGCGACTTCTCTGCACAGCATGAAAGGAATACTCATTTTGCTACAACCAGTTTTTAATTTTTAATTTTTTTACAGATATGAATTGTAACAAAGAAAACAATGATCATTGAAATTGAAGAAACTAATTTACATTTACTGAATAAAACTATCATTATATTATAAATCTTTTCTACTGTAAAAGCGCCAACAAGTGAGAAAATAGCAAATTTAATCAATAACTCACAAACATGGTTCGTGATATTCTTGGTGTTAACGTACTAAATACATATTACGATACAGACAAATAAGAACTTTTATTTTTAATTATGTGCGGACTTTCATTCGTGAACGTGTAATATGACTTGACTAAGAAAAGAAATTGATGAAAGAAATTATGAAACCATGAAACTATAGTGAGTTTAAGAGGGTTATAAAAATTAAATAATTTTTTTTCTTAGTTCACTATATAAGCTGCTTTACTTACAGAATTGTCATGAAGAATGAATGGCCCGGCTCTTAAAGTGCGAAAGAGATATGAAGACACAGCTCTTGTGGTGTATCAAGAACAGCAAGAGTCGCACCAGCACACAAAATTCGTTAGTTTTGGCCAAAGCTGCCGCAGTATTATGCATAGTAACTATGGTAATGAAGCAGTTTTAGTACGACGACATAGAAGTAGTGATATAACAAAAATAGATAAAAAATCAATCATTTGTGTCGTTATGTAACATTAACAAGATCGAGCATGTCATGATTAGTAATCATCATCATGGTTTTGAAAAAAATATATCCACTTTTATGTTATTATTTTATTCCAATGTTATGAATAATGCTTTATGGCAAAAACAATGAAAAGAGATTTATAAATCATTTGCTTATTACATATTTTAGCAATAGTTTCATGTTTAATAAAAATAGACAAAAATTTAACTACACTATTCAAATTTATCCATAATTCACAAACAGCCTGAGCATATATACAAAATATACACTACTTAGTTTATCATCCACGTTTTTCTCCGTTTTTCATATTCTAAAACTTAACAAATGCATGAAAAATTATTCCCGTCTTCTTTAACGCCAGTAAAACTCCTCGTACGGAATCTAACCTACATTGCGTACGAGATCGCCACAGGAATTTTCATTTGGAAATGTAAAAACTAACTTCTTTTTTCCTTTTAAATTAAAGGTCCATTTACTCCTGGATGTAAGAACATGCACGCCTCTTCATATTTACAACTTCCATTTACAAAATGTCGACATAACGATCTCTGGCCTCGACCACGTGGACCTAAAAATTTTTTAAAAATTTAAAATTAGGAATTTGATTTAATAAATGTAATTTACAAAATTGCAAAATTCAAAAAGAAAAAAAGAAAAAAATGCTATATTACAAAATTCAAAAAATTTTAAAATTTTTATATTACAAGATGTATTACGAATTTCTGACAAAATAATGCCCTGAGATTCATTGTTGCTAATAAACGCTTTGTAATACATCCTGTATTAATTATTATTACTCAGACATTTTGAAATATTTTAATTTTATTTCAATTAATTTACTCTTAAAAACGAATCATTACAAAATTTAAATAAATTTCAAAATTTCAGACAAAATTATATACGTAATAATAATAATTACCTCCACGGCCCCTCATATTCGGTCCCCTTTGCATGTTATTTCCTCGCCCGTGCATTGGTCCTCGTCCTCGCATCGGCCCTGGCATCCTCATTCGAGGACCCATTCCAGGTTGTGGTAATGGCGGCGGCATGTTTTCGTAATATCCTCTGAATTCCATTCCGTCCTCGTTGATGGGATTCATGTTAGGTCCTGGCCCTTCGCCATCGGGAAGGAATTTATTAAATGGATTATTAAAAGGTGCACCTGGCAAGCCCATCATTCCTCCTGGCACCATTGGAGAGTCTATAAATAATAAATAATATCTATTAAACAAACTATTACAAAAATCACAATAAATCGAAGACATACCTTGTTTGTAATACGGATCCACCCCACGGAACTCGTCCATTTGCGGCCCTGATTTATTATTTATTGATAACATAAGATTTGATAAAGCTGGTGGTAAACAAGTCGATTGAGGTGCTTCTCCCACTGAATAATCTATAACTGCATCTGGGTTATTTTCCTATGAAAACGCACAAATATTATTTTTTATCGATTTTTCAACACATTAACATTTTAACATTAACATTTTAATAAACTTACGTCTTCCAGTGGAATTATTTTTGGTTCTGTCGCCTCAACCGTTTCTGGGTCAGGTTCATGAGATGTATCAGGTACTCTAAAAAAACAAAACAAAAATAACAATTATTTTATTATTAAATTCGTAATTTTTATGAATTTTTATGACTTACGAGTCTCTTGAAAAATAAATCTCTTGTAACACACTTTGCTCCCTGTCCCTCTGAATATTTATTTGTTCACTGTTGCAACCACGCTCCACTAGTTGGGAGGGTAAGTCGATTAGAATAGGTGCCAACCACTAAAACAATAAAAATAAATTTAATAAAAATTACGATTAATAGAAATAAAATTATTTTAAAAAGTACCATAATTTTCTCTTCCATTTTATCGCCTATCCACCGCTTGGCAGTTTCAACAGCTTGTCTTTCCTTCATCCTGTCCAGCGTTTTCATGTCGCCGAAATTCTTGATATTGTTGACATTACATCGTTCCGTTTCATCTAATTCGAAAATAAAAACTTCCCGTAACTGACTTTCTTCCGCCCACGAAACCTTTTTCTTCTTTTTAACGAGCTTTGGTTTAATATCGACAGGCTCCACTTCCATTGGTTTAACTTCTTCACTTTCTGTATACAAGTAATTAAATGTAAAAATAAATTTAAAGTCAAAATAAATCGAATACTAACTTGGTGAAGAAATAGAACAATTAGCTTCAGATACAGCAGCTTCGATTTTATCTTCCATAACTTGCATTTCCTCTGAATTGTCCGTGTTATTTTCGTCCATTTCTTCAGTTTTAACATCATTTGTATCCATCGTGTCTTTGTAAAACTGAAATTTTGGCGTTTCAGTGGGTAATGTCGAAGACACTGGCGGTGTCGTAGCTGTAGGACTTCGAGCGGATTTCTTCTTTTTTTTCAGTGGCGTTGCAGGTTCACCAACCAGAGCGTCCATAAATCCAGCACTTTCTTTGATAATATGCATTGCTAAAAAATAAAAATCATTAAATCGTGTTTTTCGCAACATTCAATTCAACTTACGTTTTGGTTTAGGTGGAATTAACTTGATTCCAGGTTTCTCCGTTGAATCTGACGACAATGTCACCAAACTTGAAGGTTTATGCCTTTTTTCGGAAAACGATGAATCTTTATACGGAAGTCTGAAAAAAATAAACAAAATTAAACTCTGGGCAATTCCTCACTATCACTCATAACTTACACCCTTTTAATTGCGCGTTTTGCAGCCAATGCAGCTGATTTATCAACCGCGGTATTCTTTTTTACAGCTGGTTTGGGTGGTACAGTCATTTCTTCTAAACCTGTCGACCGAAACTTTGTTCGGTAAGTCTTTACTGTTTTTGGACGGTCTCCTTTGAACTTTTTGTTATTGTTATTCAACTCTTTTTCCAGATACTCTGGTAACTTTACATCTTCCAATACATCGTCGTCCATTGAGAACTCTAAAGTCCTTTTCCTGTCACTTGGCTTTTGAGACTGTATTCTCCTATCGTTATTTTCCTTCGGTTCTTTACCTTCCTGGCTGTTTTTCTGATCTGTTTTATCTTTCAACTTCTTTTTACGTTTTAGTACCTTACCATCCTTGCAATCTATTAAAAAAAATTACTCATAAAATCACCATTTCAATCTGAATAAAAAATATTTAAATTACCAGGTAAAGTTGAACCGGACCCTTCTCCTTTCACCAACTTCATCCACTCTTTAACAACTGCAGCGGCTAAATTTCGAACTTCTTCATTTTCGCACTTGGAAAAAGCTTTCACTAATTTCGCACTATTGTTCTCTTTTAACCGTTCAACAGTCATTGGCAAAATTTTAAACAATTCTAAAAGTTCCACCATGAATGGATAATTGTCAGTCTTCTTCGAATCCTGCAGCCACATATTAATCGTATCCCATCCGCCTTCTGCGAGAAACCTAAAAAAACAAAGCTATAATACACCATAAATAAATCAATCAATCAACTTACGCCTCCAATATGTGCTTTGGAGTTACAGTCAATACATTGACATAAACACATCGACTGACCAATTTCCTCGAAAACTTCTTCATCAAGCTAAAAGAAAAAATAAATCAATATTAATTAAATAAAAAAAAAAAAACACTCTAAACAAACTCAAGTGTACACTGGCCAACATAGCATTTACACAACCAATTATGAAAAAACAGAAATAACTGTGGTCCTTTTATAGCAATAATAATAATGAACTGTAAGTTAATGACTATATAAGTAAATAACATTGCAAATGGATTGTTTATTTCAATTTGATTTTTTTTAAAAAAAAGACAGCAGATTATAGCCATGAGACTTTATTAACACACATTGTACAAGAAACATGAGTACAGAGTTAATAATTTTACAATCATATAGTTGATTTCTTTTTTCTTTTGCTTACCTATTGATTAGACTATAAAGTAATTACTTTATTCTGTACAAAAAAAGAGCAAAAAAAATAGTTTTATTGTTTTATGCCCCTATCTCACTATTCCAGTGTTTTATCTTTTATTTATTTATTCTTTTATTATAGCCACAGCCATTTTTTTTAAACCACAGTTTGTTTTATTGGTTGTTTAAAAGCTTAAGAGAAAAGACCACAACGCAATAACCCTGTTGGCCAGTGTCACGTGCGATGCTTAACTGAAAAATATTAAAGATTATTAACCGAACTCCATTCGCAATCATTTATAATTACCTAGAAAGTCTGACCACTTCTTCCGCGCTTTTCATTCCACCATTAGGCGCTAATAACGGTGCCAGGGCTTTCAATAGTTGTAGTGGATCTATTGGTGGCTGCAAAATATAATTAAAAAACGGTATTTAGCATTTTTAGTTAGTTCGGTCAATTGAAACTCCTTCATCTACCATCTTTCAAACCAAAAATAAAATTTATAATAAATATTTCACAGCGGCTTTTTCTTTTGGGCTTAAAATACTACCTTCGAATTCCGAATAAAATTTCAATGCATTGTTAACTTAAGCCGACATCATTTTGTTATTAAAATTAAATCAAGCACTAAGTGAAAACCCTATTTTCTACTCGTACGAAATGTATTTCAATTTCTGACAGTGGTTGTCACATTATACTCACTCGAGGTATGGAACCAGGTCCCATCCTTTGATAAGCCTTAAACACAACTACCATTATATAACACTATTTTTAATAAATACGCATGCGCATAACTGTTTTACACATCTAGGGTTTTTAATTCTCAATTTTTTGGCCACACCAGACACACAAACTTCATTTTCAATTTTTTTTTTGGCAAGATGATCATACGTACCGGCTAGACTAGAACCGAACCGGTTTTAAAGCAACGGTGCTGGTGATGTCCCGAAAGACTTAATCAAACATCTCATTTGCACCGATTTTGAAATTGCCATTCCAGAAATTCCATCAAACCACACAAGACATTTGCTGAGTAAAGAGCAGTTCTGTCTACCTCGTAAATACAATATAGCTATTCAATCCCAAATCCCAATTATTATTGTTGCTGCCAAACCTGCTCTCTACCTCTTTATATTGATTTTAGAACGTTTTGCATTATGTTCCATGGGTTCAGCAATAATCTAAGACTCGGGGGGTGTGCCATTGTGTACCAAATTGCACTCTAAAATTCAAGTTAATAATTTGACTTGAATTTGGCCGATTATGGCGTACTCCTTGCCCCTTATCATTGCAAAACCCAATTCTTTAATGTTACAAAATTCTTTTGGAATAACCTTTTAGAACCAACCATTCTTAATAATGGCTTAAAATCATTCCCCAAAGAGCATAAGACCATATGAACTCGAATAAGAACAAATTAACATAAAAATACATACAGATTAGCTGACTCTTGAAGCGCAAATAGAATGGATACCTTCAAGACGTGTAAACATAATCCAGTTTTGTTCTGCGTCTGGAGAAGTTCTATTTTCTGCGTTTTAACCAAAAATGAAAACAAAAACGAAAACAAAAACACCTATAACATGACTTTTTAAATGCACCTGCAGTGTCTGGTTATTATCGAGCCATAAGACACAAATATCATAACAGTGCCAGAAATCATCAAAATATATCAGCTGTGTCTAGATGAGAGTCCATTTAATTCTCCTGACAATAAGACCGATTCAAACTGGCAGAGTTTTTATATGAACTACGATCAACTGAAATGATGTCCTTTCAAAAATGTATACCAATTTAAGAAATTTATATATTTTTTAATTCCCATTTTTGACACCACACGGCACTGGGTCTAGTTCTAATAAAAGCCACCCATAACTCGAATGCCGGGTCAGATATGGTAATTCTAATAACACAACACAATGTATTGTGCACAGTATTACCGTAGCATTACGCGACATGCATGTAAAGTTGAAATGATATGAATACATATTCTTTGTAAAATAAGTTTGAATTCGAATCTTAAGATTACCCCAACCAAAAGACAATTGGAGCGTCACTAACCTCAAACTCTGACAGAACCATCAAATCTAGAGCTTGTGCCTTACAATTTAAGTTGTTTCTAATTTTAATTTCCCACTAAATGAATAAGTGCCATTGTTCAAACTTTTTAATGTTAAATTTTGACCAAGTTTTATCTACTGTAAACTTAAATTTAATTTGAGTAACTTTAAAAAATTGCATTCGTTTTCAGGTATCTGCATTAAACCAAGAATACCGTCTAATTGAATCAGACGTTTTATGTGGTGTTGAATTATTATGCAACACAAACATGGTTGTGTCGTAATTCAGTAGATAATTTCTATTTTTGTATACCGTTTTTAAATTGCTTCTATACTATAAAGTTTGAAGTATTTCAAATTTAACCGAAAAGAACTGATATTTTATGCTACAATTACAAAGCAACACTCATACATCAACAGATTAGAAACTGCTGCATACTACAGTGTTATCATAAAATAAACATGATACAATAATCAATAATTTAAATTCACACGTCCACCTTTAAATTGATGATTTCAAGTACAGTTTTTGTATACACATTATCAAATTATCGTCAATTTCTTAATTCATAATTGTTACCATTCAGTTTTAAGTATTAAGCATCGATTTCAGCCTCAAAATAGCGATCATACCTCTGTGAAATCGTCCGTATCATAATATATAATTTTTTCATAGTAAACCAAAGTATGTGTTTAAAAATGTTTGAATTTAATTGTTTTTAGGTTCTCTTTTGCAAAACATTAAACAAAATGTAAAATAACACTAATTCATATAGTAAACAACATGATTTGTTCAAGGCTGCAGTTACTACATTCAAATTATCTCCCCAAATTAACAATTCAATGTTGGCGATAATTTTATCCAATATGAATGCTAAGTTTACACTTATCTGTACAAAGTCCCATATGTGACAAGTCACGCAAATTTGTCTAAAAGATTAAAAACAAAAATTCAATAAACTGTAAAAAGACGACTGTAGCCTTGACTTTTTACGCAAATCATAGTATCTGATGTCGAAACAAAGTATACTACTCCTTTCCCCTAAACATTCAATCCCATTTTTGCAAAGCATTATTAATAAATTTTTATCCAAATTTGCTTCCAACCCGGACGTAAGAAAATGAGCACTTGTGCCCATCACGTCTCGGTTACTTACGGATTATGCTTACTTAACCTGATCGAAATCTGCAACTTTTGCATATATTAATAATAAAAGAAAAAAAATAAACAGTATTTATTTCCGAGAGTAACCCATAAACATACGGTTTGTAGCGCCTCCTTATTTCCAAAAGAAAAAGCCGCCCATAAACGCTCGCCATGTTTTATTTACCATTCCGTCACGATATCGCTTCAATTAGGCCTATTCCGGACAAAGCGCGTTGGAAAAAAATGCCACCCGTTAAGTATTACAGCCGTGCAACTGAAACGAAACAAATAAAGAATTAAAATTACATCGTCTACGTAAGCAACCATGAATAGCAGCCCAGCCGATAAAGATACTATTTTCGAATTCGAATATGGAGTCTACGGCTTTGCAACATCATGGTTGTTGTTTATGAATAATAGAAAAAAACGCTTAAAAAATAATTTTTATTAAAATTGCAAGCTCAATCAACTATTTCTTTATTTAAATGTTTATAATGTATTTTTTTTTATGACTTTTCATGCACAATGTCTGCAGTTACAAGTTGTCGATTCTGGTTCATTTCCTCTTAGCTTGAATTTCATGTTCAAAATGGCGGACTGTTGTTGTTTTAGGAACTAGGCCTGAACTTTAATTTTAAACTCTCTGGGCATTAAAACACTTACTTTGTAAAAAATAAAAATAATGACGTAATATATTTTTAATAATTTGTGTTCATCCAAGGATTTTGTAAACGGCTAATATAACGGGTTAAAGATATTTTAACATCTTTGACGACTAGATCTTCCAAGATGGCGATTTATGTTGATCACGATAAATGCAGCCAATTTAAATTTCTACCAACTAAATTTCTTTGCTTCTGATCTGATTTTCGTTTCTGTAAAGGACAAAGGAAAACAATTATTAATCGATACAAAATAGATAACACTAATTTAACAAAAAGAACCAATTTTAAAATTCTAACGAAAAACGTCAAACCCAACTTACCGATGACATCCCTACTGAATGAGTAATTCCTAACCCGCCACAACGAAGCCTAGAGCGCTACGGTAGCGTGACGTATAGTTTATACGTAGAGAAGCTCGAGCCTGCTTCATTCCTTGTGTTAAGTTCACGATTTTTTTTTTTTTTTATCATATCCTGGGCGTTGATTTTATGTTCAAACGCACTGATGCTTTTAAATGTAATAAAATAAACAATTATTTTTAAAGGAAAAGAATTTATTTACAAAGACATATTTTACAGCGATTATTCAGAATGATAATGGAATAATTTCAAACTACAAATATTAAATAAACTTTTCTTCAGTGCCAAACTAACTTGTAAGTCAATGATATCACTTTACTTAATTAGGGTATATATATATATGAATTTCAAATTGTAACCGTGCATTGCTTTATTTTATACCAAACGTGAATAATAATATCGAGAATCTTTTTATTACAGTAATAGATAAAATATTTTTAAATATGAATTATGTACTGTACACAAAATATATCCGATTTTAAAGATGAATTTTACTATAAATTTTTAACAAGAACTACTGTTTGAATCGTGAAATTGATAATACTCTTTAAGTTGATACAGTGCCATCTTTAACTGTGAATTTTCCACATCTAATGTAATGATTTGCCGCTCTTGATTCTCAATCGTACGTTGTTTCTCGTCCAAAATTTCCTGCATCTCGCTTTGTTCGCGTCGTAACTTCTCTTCCACCTTGACAAGTCTAAGAATTCAATTCAATTAAAAACTTTTAAAAACGAACAGCTAACACATGCAAATTATTATTTGTTTTTTTTTAAAGTTTCATGCATAATTTATTTAATGAATTTCACATACTGAATTACTAAAAATCTCTTCTATTTACAATTGATATAAATAATACAAAAGCTAATGTTTCTAATTTACAAATCCGCCATTGCTTTCTCAGCACCAAGTAAAATTCTGAGCTTTAAAAACACTTTTAAAACAAATAAATCGAACACCGGTACAAACAGGTTTAAAAACGACTTATTATGACACTTAATAGATCCATTAAGGTAACATAATTAAAAGATTAACCAAGCTGAGAATCGCACAGCAATCCTAATGCTCCATGCACTTTCAAGCTCTTCCAACACGAAACTCTACACCATATTAGTAAACAATACAAATCAACAAATTTCCATGCATACAAATTAATTCCATAACACCGTTAAACATCAGTTACAGTCAGTGATTTTGATTTAACCGAAAAAGAAATTGCAGCCCCACTGCTATTACTACGGGGCCGCAAATCCGATGTTAAATTAGGCACCAAAAGCGCGTGATGAATTAGTGGAGTAGAATTAGCATGCGATCGTAGCACTTGTTCATGCAAATTATTTTCGTCGTACCTAGTGATCACATTTCGCATCTCTTCGTCTCGTTGTTGTTGAATGAATTCAGCACACGATTCTGAACGTATATGCACCGACTCTTGCTCATGTAGTCTCAGTTCTGCATCACTCAATTTACGTTGCAAATCCTGCATAACTCGTCGCAATTCTTCAATTTCGTGTTCGTACTAAAAAATATAAAAATAAAAACAATAAAAAAACAAAAAATCATACATCAATTAAACATTTATGACGTTAAATACCTTTATTTATAAAATCTAAAAAATTATTTCGTACAAAAATTTAATTCATATTTACAAAACATTCCATCAACATTTATTGTAACTTACATCTCCAATTGTTTTCTCTTTTTTGGGACTATCAATCGATTGACCGATATCGGATGATTGTTCCAAGCCGCACTCGGTTTGCCAGACGTTTGCCACTTGCTGATCCGTTAGAGCAATAAACCGTTGTCCCTTGAACTTCAAACTGGAAGAGTGTCTATTTAAAAATTCGTTCGAACTCGACATCTTCGAATCCCTTAACCGGGACGTCGGGTTGCCCGATGCGTAGGGATTCGTTCGTGGAACTAGATTGGTTACGAATTCCGATGATGACAATGATGACGACGATTGATGGGATTGGAAATACCTTTGTTCAACTTCTGGTGATGAATCGGCAACGAGCGGTTCGTGTTGCGGAAACCGATACATGGGATTGGCAAACGCCAGAGGTTGCAACATATTATTGTTATTAGCATGACGATTGATTAAGTTGTTGTTTTCCTGATTAATTGATGGATCGATGGGCGAATTTGATTGGCTGTAAGCGAACGATTGATATCCAGAAGACGCTACATTCGAAATCTGACTGATGGAAGTTTGACTTCCTTTGGCATCCGTTTGGTGGGTATTTTCGTCGTCGACGAAGCACAACGTGTCCAAATAATTATGATTTCCGTTTACCATCGCACAATTGTTTTTCAGTTTTCCACCTGATTTGTTCTCGTTATCCAAGGCACTGAATAAGACGTAATCATCAGAGGTCGTGAGGTCTGAAGCCGGTTTCCGGTTATTAGTTTGTACTAGTTGTAAAGTTGCATCTTCGGGTGATTCTGGCGGATCGTTTTCAGTCCGAGGCTGCTCTTCGTTTTCTTCGAGATCATCGGCTGGCGTTGAGTTGATGTCGCAACATGATGACATTCTATTAAGAATACGTTGAAGTTTTTCTACTTCTGGCATGTAGACTTTGTTTGTAATCTTGCCGAGCATTTCTGGGAGAACAATGCGCAGAATTGATAACTCTTTACCGATATCAATAAAGCCGTCAAAGTCTTGTTGGTTTTCAGATGTAACGGGACTCTATATGAAAAAGTATGAAATTAAAATTAATCTTTACGTTCCAATTTAAAATGTTTACACGTACAGATATTTGCTTCAAGAATGTTTTCATCGGTATCCATTCTCGCTCAACAAAATCGTTTAAAAATTCCATAAAATTTTCCTTTCCTCCAAAGCGTGTAAAGTTTGCTAATGTTTGAATAATTTTAGCAATCAACGTCAAATTACGTGCTACTCTCTCTTGCGGATACTCTAAAAAAAACACAAACAACATAAATAACAAATTATTATTAGACATAAAAACCATTTCCCACCTTGCAGTAAATTAAATAAACTTGGTGACAATATAGCTGGGCATAAAAACCGTAAAAAAATCGATGCACTAATTAAGTTCTCACTTAATTCCTCTTTCCCAACTGCAGTTAATCTTTTTCGATAGGCATGAAAAACCTGCCGCAGTTCACTGAAAAATTAAATTTGATTTAACGATGTTTCTATAAAAAATCCAAAATTACTTACACAGGAAAATAGCAGTAAGAATTTAATATTTTTAACCACGCCATCTCCACATAAATTATTAAATTATGCTGATGTTGTGCCAACTGATTATTATTTCCTACTTTCATAGGATCAACTTCACAATCGTCTTTTAATTGCATCATAGTCTGAATAAATTCGCCCAGGGTCTCCGTCAAGTATTTGTGACCGACCAACTTCATGTAAGCTTCCATTGCTTTCGTAGCCAGAGAATTACCGCGAAATGTTAATCTCTCATCATCGATTTTATCAACATCAGCCATCACAATGTCTGATAAAAATTTTTGAGCAATGTTTTCTTTTTGCATTATATTAACTAATGTGCTAGCCAAATCTTCCTGCAATTAAATATCGAAATATAAAAAATATATATTAAAATAAATTTGCAAAAATTAACAATTAATTACCTTTGCTTTAATGCTAATCACTGGCTCCAACATTTCACATAATTTGAGATAATTATTTTTTAAATACTGCAAAAAATAAATAATTAAATTGATTACACTTAATCAACAATTATATAACTCACATTTAGACATTCCTGATAAGCAGCTATTGGAAGGATATCAATTGACTGAAATTTACACTTTATTCTAATAGAAGGCGAATCTTTGTTTGAATTTTTTTCCAAGGCTACCGGATACCTAAAATTTTATAAAACCCAATTTAAATTTAAATTTTTTATGAAAACCCGATTTAAATTATTAAGTATTATAACGTACCATTTTTCAATCAGATGCCGACTACTAACAGTAGGAACAGGGATTGTGACGACTCCTACTAAAACATTTTTATCTTTTCGTTTCTTTCGATCAGCTTCTCGGTACAAGCACACATTGATGTAATCAATTTGAGGTAAATTACTGAAACAAGAATTTAATTAAGACATTATTTATTTATTTATTTATCATTTTTCAATAATTTAGTAAAACTTACTTGAAATCAAAATGCTCGCCCCAAAAACATATATCTCCCTTTTGTTTTGATGTCGTACGGGCGTACAGAGCTTCATCTAAGCATAATTCGCAGTAATAACTAAAAAATATTTAAATTTAGTACGATTTATATAGTAATGAATTAATTTAATACCGTTTTTTAATAGGAATTCCTTTTGCTTCTAAAATCCATATTTTTAGGCAATTTTCTATTCTTTTCGCACTGTCAGAATCAGAGTGTGCAGTTTTTCTTAAACTACAAAATTATTATTTTGTTAAAATAGACAGTACATTAGAAATCTTATAAAAGTAAAAATAACCTTTGTATCCATCGATCTCGTTCCTCAGCCGACCGACATGAATAATACCGGGTTCCAGCAGGAGACGTTACTTGGAAACAGTTATCTTGTCCCAAAATACTGCTGTGTAAAGCTTTAATTTCAATTTCACCCCTGGATAAATCTACAGTATGAAGAACATTTTGACTAGATTGCAAAAGACTCTCGTGTGATCTTGAAGCACGAATCCGAGCCGGTTTAATGCTAAAAAATAAATTTATTTAAAATAAACAATTTTTTGTAAATAAAAAAAAACTAACCTATCGTCCATCACACGTTTTCGCTCCAACTTCGTGACACTTTTGGTTCTTTTCAACGGATTATTTTTAAAAGATCGCTTAGAAAAAAAATTCTAAACAAAAAAAAATACACAACTAATGAATTCAAGTTTTAATTGACGAATAAAATCAAGAAGACAAGAAACCCTCCAATTAAAATTTCAAAGAACATATAATTCATATTAATAAATCATTTCGGTATTAAAATAGAAAGTCGAAAGAGCTATTTATTTATTTATGTAAGTAACAATAGGCTCATTCATCAAATTACAAGATTTCTCTCTAGATTTCATGCTCATATGGGAAAATTACGAACTTCTATTGTTTTTTAAAACAAGAATTAAATTCATTTTCGTTAATAAGAACATTGCAACACACAAAAAACCCACATTTAAACTTCTAAATCCATAATTATACGTTATAAATGTGCTTTATTCGAGTTCCGCAAAACCCCTATTATGTATATTAGGCTAAAATTCATTTTAGTCCGAGAATTTTAAATTTCCTTTAATTATACTTTTAAAAAAAATTAAAACAAAAAATGTTTGGTATCCTTTTAGAAGCTTACCACGAATTTCCCAGCGGGTGAGTCTGTATTTCTTAGTGGTACCACGGGTGTAGCTGGAGCACTCCCTCTTCGATCACCACCACCGCAAGCTTTTTCATAAGATGTATCTGTATAATGTAAAAAAAAAAAAAACACATCAGAACCTTAACAAATGGTTTTAAAAAGTAGAAACAGCCGTTATATAGCTTTCATTTATCTCTAACGTAGCGTAAAACATCCTACAACAACATTAACATAAATTGTTGCCTTCATTCATGTCACGTAACCGACAATAACAAAAAAATAGGAAAACTGCTCCCAAACACATCTGAAAAGTCCACTATTTTTAAGAATCGAGGTCAAACGGATTCTTTTCAGTAAAGGATAGTATAAACTATCAAACCGTAAAACACAATAAAATATACATAAGAGAAAACGTAGTTCCGTGTACAGATTGATTTCTTTTGCATTAATCACGCACCTACTCGAACATGATAAATTTGTTCATATTCAGTCTAGGAATGGGAAATGAATTTCACGCATTCCTCGAGGTTTTTTCAACATAATAGGCAAACCACATCTCAACCTTGAGCATACCAACCCTTGAGAAATTCGAAAAAAGCAACCGGAAAAATACGTTTAAAAAATATTTATAAATTAATTGTAAATTATATGCATAAAATACGCATAAATAAATCCTAACCCTGAACTTAATCGAGGACAAGAAATAGAAGAAAAACAAGAAATTAAAACTAAACATTCAATCTACTAACCTACACCCTTGAGGAATTGATTTGAAATGTAAACAGAAAACTGTGTAAAACACTCGTTTATAATCTCTCCTAACCTATTACCGCAAAATGAGAACTTAATCTTTGAAAAAAATCTCATCGCCAAAAGGAAGAAAAAGATTTAAAACAAGTCAACAACAACTCACGATTGACTGACACTTTACAAAGAAAAGTTGTAATCAAACCAGCATTTCCACTATTTTCGTTAATTATACATACTTACTTCTTTTCAGATGTATGCGATAATCATTAGTACTCAAAATATCAGCTCGGATAAGAGTAGCCATATGAAAAATAATAAAAACTGAAAAACATAAGCAAGGCCGACCTACAGGCCTGTCCTTTGTATCAGTATTGCTTTGCTTTTACCACTGTCAATGCTGCTACGCTCACAGCGCCCTCCAATGACACAAATTAAAACCAAATACGGAAATATTTTAAAAACTCTTGTAAAGTAGAATTTTAATACAAAAAAAACATCAAAAATATAATAATTTCCAATTATTAAAAAAAAAATTAATAAATAAAAAAATAGAAAAAAAAAATTACTCTAAGAAACTCGTTAACTCTGAGATGTTACCTCGATAGAATTCAGTTTTATAAACCGCCGAATCACTTCTAGCCCTCATCAAAGGAGTCGCTAATCCCAAAATTTGGTTTGCAAGCAACTGCATAGCAGCTGTGAGTGACTCCATTTCCGGCGATGATAATAAACGGTCATCGCACGACGCCTCTTTCCATACTGGAATAATGGAAGGAATAATTTTACCAGCGTAAAATTTCGAACGAACTTTTCCAAACTCATCCACTTTCCCTCGCTCAACAGGCATGCGATTAAACTCCGAATCGAGGCCCGAATCCACTTGTCGACAGGCACAACACAACAACATGATTCAATTCAATACGATGGTTTATAAGCACCAGGTGCGTTTCAGAATGTGACTGATGTGAACTTTGATCGTAAACACGATACTGCAGTAGTATTCGTTGGCAAGCCGTTATCGCATGACGTTAGCATTGTCAGTGTGATCATGCATGATGGCTTCCGTCTTTTGTTCTAGTCAGTGCCGACTTGATCAGTAAAAATCATGAAACCCTCAAAATTTATATAAAATTAAAATTCAGGTGGGTCATTGATAAGATGATATTTCTAAATTTAGGTCTTAAAAACCTAATTAAGTATACGTCCTGCAATAAGAATTGAACCTGGAAATAAATCCCACTTGCAATTGTTAACATGTCAAAAGCTGAATGGAGGAAGTGGCATCGTGTACAGTTTGCAGCAATACAATTTTTACCAACTCTATAGAACGTGTAATGACAAATGATAGCAGCTGTCATATATTAAATTGAACAGGAAAAGAGGGACGAGGAGGGAGACCCCTGGTGATGACGAAGGTTAGATTAAGTGTAGTCATGCTGTGAAGCTTTATCAACTTGTATTTATCTCATTTTTTTTTTTTTCAATGCAACTTCATTTAAAACTACTTAACATGTAAAATTCTGGGAAGTGGGAACTGTTAAAAACATCTCGCTATAATGTAAATGTTTCAATAAAAAAAAAATTATCTTTTTTTAAAACGTGTTTTAAATTCATTCCTCGAATAAAACTCAAATTGTCTACAATTTGACCTAATTTTCTCAAGAAAAAACTATCTTCATTAAAGTCAGGTTAGTAATTCGTAAAAAAAATATTGATCCGAGTCAAATAATCCAAAATAAACCCTTAATCTCACTCAAAAACCTCACCATTTTCCGAGTTACTATTTCCTTTTATAAATTTAAAAATACTTAAATTTACCATTAAATTAAGTAACATGCCCATTTCCTACCTGTAATCATTTCCCATTCGCTTTCTGTAGCTAAACACGACATAACCGACATACTGAATCGCATACTATTCTTTTTCCTCCGTAATGAAGCCATAATAATAATAAGCACAAGTTCGAAAAAATAAACTTAAGCGAACAACATCGTACTTCAAACTGTCAGACAAACTCCACGCAACTAACACCTGATCTTCTTGCATCACGCATCACGTCACAGTCCTGTTTACACCACGTGGTAGGCGAGAAGGAACCACAAAAAAAAACTGACCTAAATAAAGATTTCTCCTCCTAATTCGTGCCCGAAATGCTAATAAAAATATTTTTGGAAAAAAAATTAAGTACAAATTAATGGTTAGACGTTAGAACAATCCGAATCATGTTTTTACCGTTGTGAACCGAACTGAACTGTGTTTTTTTTTCATGCAGGAAGATCAGTTGCAGCAATAACAACTGCTTGTTTACGTTGTAATTTGAATGAATCACTTAATTCTCGGAATTTAAACGTCAAGTTCATTATTTGGAGTTAAATTTTTCTCGATTTTTGGGCATTTTAAATCAGTTATGACTTATTTTTCTGTGGAATTTAATTAGAAATAATTAAGAAAAGGGGATGCTACCCGCTCTCTTTCCCGGAACGATGTCCGAAGATAATAAATATAGAGTAGGGAATAACAGGAAGAGATACAAATGGTCATTAAGTAACTCGAATGGAAATTTTCAATAAAAAAATAACAAAGAAGTAAACGGTGATAAAATGAAGCAAAATAAAAAACAAGATTTTTATGTTTATAATTATATGTGCAGCATTTCTCATTTCTTTTGTTAATGAATGAAGTATTTCCTTAATAGCTGTCTATCATGAAACTACCGTGTTATATATCTATGCAAAATCTAAAATTGATGGGCATTGTACAAAATGTATGGAAATTTCTCCAAAGAACAACCATTATTTACTATTATACGATGATAAAGATTTAAAAACCCATTAAAACAGCAATTTCTTTATTTTTATTACGCAGAACGTCCCTTTTTGCATTAAAGTTGTAAATGCTGGTTGGGATTAAAAACTTCTAATGTATAATAGGCGCCAATTCTTTTTGAAATAAAAATAAAGATTTAAAAATGACAATTATACAGACACGTCAGAAAAATATTATATTATCTGGTTGGAATTATATCACATTTTCTGTTTTATATAGCAAAGCTTAGCCTTAATAAAAGTTTTCTAAATTTATCATGTTATAATGTCTGCTGCCAGGGGAAAATATAGCAAGGCATCCATCCTTGTTCTAAACTACAGTTCATCTATTTAAATTTCTGAATTATCATGGAAATATAAAAAAGCAAATCGAATGTTTTAAAAGATCCTATATGTCAAATTATGTTTTTATTTGACGTCACAAATGGGTTATCACGTTCTAACCAAACGCAATTAGAATAAATTGCAGTTTTTACCCAAAAAGTGGCCAGTGTTGGATTACATACAGTTTGAATGTTCGTTTCTCTTTCCCAAAGAGTGACAGAATAAAAGGAGGACTAGCTAGAGCCGCTGAACAGGATGAACATTCAGGTTTATGTAAGACGACACGCATGATTTGATTGACTGTGAACTGGGCTGAATCCTGGTGGAACGACTAGTTAGCCCCCATTTTATCAGAGGGGGAAAAAGTTTTCAGGTAAATCCGAAATAAAAAATTAGTGGTATTTTTCAATTTTTTATTGAAATTTTCTACTGCTAAAAAAATTGAACGCATGCAACCTACAAAGCTATTGGCTAAATTCATCTTGAATTTGACCCTTCATAAATAAAAAAAATCTTTGGAACAAATTTCATTAAGAACGTTTCATTCAAGTTCAACCTGCGCCTTCAAAAAACAATTTTATTTTTGTGCCTTTTGTGTTTTATGGCTGGCGGATGTGACATTTTTATGCCATCTCTTTTAAAATTGCTTAGCTAAATACTTATATGTTAAAGTTGAAGCTCATTGCATACCTATTAAAGCAAAATTTCACTTTGAGCCTGCGCTATCTTTACGAAAGAGAGTAACACTTATATTTTATTTATTAAGGAATTATATCCGGAAGTAAATACAAGTAGTATCCACAATGTCAAGTCTTTCAACACTTCAAAACAACACATGCCTTGACAATGGACAAAAGGAGAGTGAGTTTGCACATATGACTACTTTGATTTCTTTATTAAACAAAACCCCCTTGAAAATGTTTAAGATGGTAAACATTCCCAGAAATTTCTAACAACTCAACAGTAAACTTCCTCAAAGTATTTCCTCATTGTCAACAAACCAAAAACACAAATGAAATCCTCTTCTAGATTCTTCGTTCCTACGAACATAAATAAGAAAACCAAATACAAACCGTGGAATTTACACGGCCCCTTCTAGTCCCTAACTAATAAGTAATGACCTTTATATATATAAACAAACAACTTCATTGACTCGATATATAGACATAATTTTCCTTACCTGATGCAATACTCGCATTATCTTCTGCTAAAAGTACATCCACAGAATGTCTCTTACTGTACGGACACAAAAAGAAGATATATTTGTCCATTTTTGTGTGAAAACATCCTGAAATAAGACCCACTTGCAGCCTTAGCAATCACAGAAATGAGTCAGTTTCCCTTTTCACACTATTCGATCAGGGATGTGTGAAAATTTCACTTATCTACTCAGGAAATGGTCAAGAGAAAAAGGCAAGAGGCACAAGGATTAAATAAAGAATGTTATTCCGACTTGAAAATATTTTTTAATTTAAAAACAAAAAAATTAATCTGTTTATCAAAACTCCCACCTCATTAAATATGGGAAAATTAAAGTGCAGCATCATCTTCATTTCCCATCTTTTCATGTAACTAAACAGTTGTACCAACTCGTACCCTAGTGCTAAAACGTTGCAGAAAACAGATTAATAAAAAAATTTACGAGTTAATGATGCAATTAAACATTAACTAATTGCGAATTATTTCACACAATAAGTGATACTACATAAAATAGGGTGTACACTCGATCCTTTTTCATATAAAAATTTATTTATTTCATTTTCAGAGTTCAAAGACACCAAAGCATCAACATCCCAAAACACTCCACACCCAAACCTTTCACCTAATCTCTTTTTATCAGCACATTAAAAAAAATTTAAAATAAAATATTTTTTTATTGGTTACAATAAATATGCAAATGATATCCTGTTAAAGAATAAGTAAGACAAATTTTTATTTATTCCCATAAATCATTTTGAAAATGAGAAATTTCTCTAATTATGTAATTAAGACCACCATTTCCGGTTTGTCTTATCAATAATTGACATCCTCTGGAGTAAAAAAAATAAAATCAATTTTACACCCACCTGTTTCAACTAAAAAAAAATCTAATTTAAAATCCACAACATACAAAAATCACGATATAGTCTTTTGTTCAAATCGGCCCTGAAATCTAAGGTCAGCAAGCTCCCGCCTCAAACCCCGACCTCAAGTCAGTGGCTATTGTGCAAGTGCAAGTTGAGTTGGTGGACCATACTAAACTAAGCCTACAATTATATAGCGTATCGGGTTCAAGTACGTATAAATAGCTGATAAGAAAATGCATAATAGGACAGGAAGCTATGAAAATTATTCCTAATTAGGCCATCTAGTGACAGCAATAAGAAATCTTGCACGTATTTAGCCCATCTGTTTCCATCTGTTTCAAGTATTGCTAGTATGATTTTCTTATGTAAAAGAAAATAAACTGAAAAATAAAAATGAGTTTCACCTTAACCAATTTCAACATAAAATTATTGTGTGTGAAATATTGTTCTTCCTATGTGTCCTCTCATCCCATGAACTTTAATTACAATAAATTATTGCACATAAATGCGGTATTTCATAATGGATTCCACAATTATCAGTGTTTTATTTGACTTCCTTAAAAACCCGTTTAGAAGATATACTTAAAAATTCATTAAACCCTTCTAAAAGATATAAATCCAAAGCCAATTTCCAAATTTTAAATAAAGTATTTTGGATCACCAAAATCCCTCCAAAAAAAACAAATACCAAACAACCGGTTGACCATCATAACCACATTTTTAACGATAACTTTTAAAGCATTAAACCAAAATGAATGCTTGGATGATGTTGCTATTACATCTTTATTCCTTGCTTTATACGTGATGCGAAATTGTAAACAGCATATGACAACCTTCATTTCTCTATTACTACCCAACCAAAACCCTATGGTACGGTAATTAAAATTAACAAGAATAAACATTCCTATAAACTAACCTTAAAAATCATAAACATATATAACCACTTACCCAAACCTTTAAGAAGAATTTGGCACCTCCTTATAGCTCTATCCACATGCATGTCGATGTGCAGCGTGCATATCTATTCTCCAATTTGAAGTTTCCTCTATATCTCCCTCCTCTCCCTTTCCACTATCCTTGGTTCCCGCCCCCGCATCAAGGAGCCACCAGAAGGTGGAGGAGGAGGAAGAGGTGGATCCACCGAGTGGCCGCCACTGGCAAATGAGGTCAGTTTTGGCCAAGCCATGACGAAAAAATCTTGGCTTATCACATTAACAATGACGTCCATTTAACACATTTTTAACCTGGTTTCTTTTCAAATTTCAGTAGAAAATTCATTCACATTGCAGAACAGATTTCTTTCAATCTTTTCCCCAGTTCCCACTTATTCTTTTCCTCATTTTTTTGATTTATTTTATTTTTATTTTTTTTTTTTGATTCAAGGTTTTTCTATTCGCTTTTCAATTTTTCCTTATCCCAATAGCAATATTTTTTCTTTTATATCAAAGTGAGACAAATTTATGTTAATTAAGTTGCTTCATATTTAATCGCAAATGAAATA